>PPHD01002518.1:0-35455 GCA_002909625.1 Bambusicola thoracicus | reverse complement strand
AGGTCTCAGCACTCTGTGGCACCTCGTTCCCCTGCCCGGCACAAGGAGCTGCACACCCTGCCCTAGCCCTTCCTCTGCAGCCACCCCATCCACTCGGGCATCTTCTGTAGGCAACCCCATCCCAGCTCCCAAGGCGATTCCACACCAGGGGATGAGCTGCTCAGGCTGCCAGCACCTCCCAAAGGCACTCGAGGTTCTCCTGACAGTTCTCAGTGGTTTCCCTTCTTCCATCCTCTTTTTCTTCCCACTCCACCCGTGTCTCAGCTCTCACTAAAACACTTACGTCAAACGGCAAAACCTCCACAGTGGTATTGAAGAGTTTGTCTTCTGGGTGCTCGATGTTCCCACTGCGGAAGAAGAACCTGTGACAGAGACCAAAACCACAGAAAACTACACTGAGCACAGGAATATGATGACTTTTACCCAAGTGAGCCATCGAACATCTCAACCTAAGAGGTGTCTTCCCAGAAAGCACCTGGTTGGTAAGGAGATCTGCACCAGATGGGCACACTAGGGGTTGTTCCTAAGTGCACGAAAGCAAAGGGTCCCAGCAGACTTGGACCCACCAAAAAGGGTCAGGTCAAATCGCCCTCCCCTGGCAGAGCACTGCTCTCCCCTCCCAAGGAGCTATAACGGGGATGGGCAAAGAATCCAGCCCAACAGGAGAGCCAGGAGAACACAAGAGAAGTACCTCCTCACACTCTGTGCCCACCCGCTGTCCCCACCCGTGCAGCCCCCAAGCACCAGCCTTTCAATGCGGAGAGGTTTGAAGAATCTGAATCTGATGAAGTCTCCGGCAGTGGGCGTGAAGGCCCAGAAGAAGTCCTCTCGCAGGTAGGCCTTCTCCAGGGTGAAGTGCTGGTAGGTTTTCAGGCTGGTGCTCACCTCCGCAGGAGGGTTGACGTGCTCCTTCCGCAGGGCGTGCTTGCCAAAGTCCTTGTCCTTGATGGAGGCAAAGCAAGAAGGCAGAAAAGGGTCACAAGCTGCTCTCAGCCATGAGGAATGGGGTTTCCAACAAGGCTGTGCAAATTAAAAGCTCTTGATTTGCACAGTGGAGCTTGAACACAACTTCCAAATGTCACAGAATTCTACATCACAGCAGCTCTCTGCCAGGTGAGGGGCAGCTTATCAAAGGCCTTATACCATCTAATTTGTCTGCAGCAGCAGAGGGGATGTCTCCACTGTGGGGGTCAGAGACTGCTCAGTACCCACCTTCAGCTTCTGGATTTTCCCAGCCAAAGAGGAGTGGGTTCCCACGTGCTGGAAGAGTGAGGGCTTGAAGCGGATCCTCAGGTTTGCCTTCTGCCTGTCGCAGTGCTTCTGAAATGGGAAAATCCCCCACGTCACCACCCCACGTGTCAGCTTCCAGCATCAACAGAAGAACCCCTGAGGGAATGACCGAACTCAGGGACATGAAGGCCATAACTGGGGTCTGGTGAGCAGCCGGGGCTCACGGCCCACTGCCACGTTTCTCATTGCTAAGCGCATCCTGGCAAACGATGAGCAAATCTCTGGGCACTGTGAGGTAGGGACAGGCAGAGAATTCAGTTTCTTTTGTCCTTGGCTTATCTGGAAAGCCCTCTCCCTATGACTCAGAGCTCAGGATCTCTTATTTCTGAAGTGACAGTAAGTTCTGGGATATTTAGAGCCTAAGCTCGCAGGCTCACAGTCTCTCATCACTGGGCAGTTTTCAGTCTGTTGGCAGTTTTTGTTGGGTGCTGCCAAAGCTGTTGGCTGCTTCATATCCATTCCACCACGTAAACGAACGCAGACGTGCAGCTCTGCTGCAGCCGCTGCTCCCCATGGGGAGAGAGATGACGGGGAGGGAAAGGCTAACAGCCCCAAGAGCACAGAGCAGAGCCACGGCGGGGGGAATGGCAGCAGTGTGCCTGGGCTTTCTGTTTCTCTCCCTTCCTCTGACTCACCTGCCTGGCGCCACTGGGCACAGTGCAGGGGGTGACACCGAGCACCGCCACTGTCCCCAAGCTGTGAAATCCTGGGCACACCCCGTGTGCCTCCAGCAGATAATCCCCTCATCAGCTCACATGACATTAGGAAATCAAAAGCAGCCCTGCTCATTGCTGGTGACAACAAACGCGGCCCCACAGAGCAACCGTCAGCTCTCATCTCTGGGTGGGCAGAGAAGGGGGAAGGGGAGAGGAGGGGGATATGGCACCTCCTGGTTTCTCCTTCTCTCTTTTACTACTTCTGCTAAAGAGGCGTTTGCTGACAGCAACACCAACCCAGTGAAGCCAGGGCTGGGCTCAGCTGGTGGTAACAAGGCCATCCTTTCACACAGCTCTGCCCCAGGTAAATCTAAAATTAGTTTAAAAAGGAAAAGCAGGCTGTATCCAGAGCAGACAAAGCACTCAGTGAAAGCTCAGGTCAAACAAACTTTCAGTCAAAAAGACAAATCCTCACTGCTACCGACTTGGTTCCGCACAGCAGGATTTACAAGTGGGAGTCGTGTTTGAAAGGGAGCGGTGCAGAGTTAATCATGCAAACAGTGGGGAAAAGAAGCCAGAAATCCACACGGAAAGTAGGTTAATTTTTAAAAAGGCAACACATTTAAGAGGTTTGCAGGTTCCCCTGGGAAGCCCTCGCGAGGACTCTGCCAGGCAGGAGCTGAGCAGAGCTGATGGGGCTGCGTGGTGGGATCTGTGCTGAACCAAATCGCAGGCTGAAGGCTGGAGGGAAGGGGGCACAGAGGGCAGTACCATTCCCCACTCCATCCCCACAGCCCTAACCCTGCCTATGGCTGAGAGGTCATTGGGGGCCAGCAGAGAGGCCCCGGGGCTGCTCTGTCACCCAGCCCTGACCCTCAAGGAGAAATACAATATTAGCCCCAGTGTGACCGCTTGCCCTGGCACGTGTCACCCGGTCTTTGCGGCCACCAGGTCCCTCCCAGGCTGCTGGCTCTGAGCATGCAGCTATTCTGGGCCACGGGGACTCAGCTGCTCACTGCCTGTCAGGAGAACACAACCAGTGCATGAGTAAATACAGTATGCTCAGGGAGGAGGGTGAGGAGATGGCGGTGAGCTCATCTCACTCCTGTTCAGCCTCGCTCCTTCTCTGCCCGTCCCACTCAGTTTAGCCCCCTGCCGCTGTTGCTACGACTTAAAACACAGCCCGCAGGTGCAGGGCTTTCTGCTGCTGACTCCATGAGGCAGCTCGAAGCAGGATCCCATGTGAGCACTCTGCACCCTCCCAGATGCTGCAGTGAGATGCCGGCGCGGGAAGCAGGGCAGGGAGGGTCAGCTGAGGGCGGCCTGTGCAGGCTCCCTGCGGGGATGCTACATGAGCTCTGAGCCAAGGGTTATTCCAGGGTACGATGTGGGGATGGCTGCTGTGCTGCAGGGCTGCAGGAACAGCCTGCTGGTGCTCAGAGAGATGCAGAAAGAATGCATTTTCTGGCAGCTACAGAACTGAACTCTCCCATCCAGCACTGCCCATAAGGAAGCCCACAGGAGCAGCAAGGCTGTGCTAAGTCGGCTAGCACCAGAGCTCACAGAAATGACCCTCCAAAGCCTCTGCAGGTACAGACCAACCATGCTTCTTCTCCCTCCCAAAAGGAACTTTCCCTTCAGTGCAGGTTATTTACGTACCGCGTCCTTCTCAGGGTTGCAGACTTTCACCCAAAGGATGTGATCCAGCAGCCAGTCAATGGGTTTGTCCTTATAGAACATCAGTATGAACTCCACAATCAAGCTCAGATCCAGAGACTTGAACATTTTTCCTACAACACAAAAAAAGGGAAAAGAGAGCAGCTATTGTATGACATTGTCTAGAATGAGAGCTGGGAAGAAAAAACTGGAGAGGCTGAGCTGTGGAGGTCAGATGTGTCCCTTTCTCTACATAAATGAAATAACGTGAAGCTCTGTTTTATGTACCAGTACTGTTGGCATCACTAATACAGCTCTGGATTTAATATTCACGGCGGAATTAGAAAGCATTAGTGTCTTATAGGTCACAGCAGTACCAAAAGGTCTAAAACTCTCCCATTCAGCAGACAGAAAGAAGGTTGAAAACCGCTCAGCCAGCTGCAGGACAGAGCGTTTCCTGCCCTGAAAACTAGAAGTTTTAAGCCAGTCAAACCAGTATCCAGAATAACAGATCGAGCTGCTACTGCAGCCATGTACTGCTGTTCCCAAAATAGTTCTGTGCTGATGTAAACTTCCTTTTGTACACTGTTAGGCAACATCAGAGCCAATCCAGCCTAAAAGCTACTGGTCGTGTCGGAGCCATCAGGCTGTCTGGTGAGCCTCCAACCAGGTTTGTTTTTATTAAAAGCGAATGTCAGCTGTGACTTGGAGGAGCCCTTTTTCCTGTGCAAACAAAGGGGTCGTTGCAAAAAATAAGGAGGAACCGAGTCCAAGGTTTTGACCACCTCATGGAGGCAAACTGTTGGACAAGAGTTGACCTGCTTACAGCACCCAGCAGGTGTTTGTGCTTGTTGGGACAGGGGTGAGACGTTACCAATAAACCCCAGCTGAGAGAACTCCAGGATCATCCACTCCTCAGAGGGCTGCTGCAAGGCAAAGTTCTTCATTGTGCTGAGATAGTTTGGTTTGGCCACGATATCGTCCTCCAGCTGCAAGAGGAAGGGACAGTCAGTGCCAATGACACATCCAGGTTCCAGTAAGAGCCTCTCTGCAGAGCAATCACACTGCAGAGTGGAGGAAAACTTTGGCACAGATCTAGTTTGTGCTGGAAAATGTTCCAAGCAGATCCTGACAGGTAAACAAAGCAAGGGCTCCTAGTCTGACTAGGGAAGATGTCTTCAAGTTTGAAGCATCTGAGAAAACCACCTGGTCACCCCCACACTTAGCAGCCACATCTGCCAAGCCATGCTTCACACACAGCAGCGTCCAGCAGCCTCTACTCCTATCAGCTGGAGGGCTGGCACTTCCCCATCGCTGGAGGAGGTGATGGTGATGGTTACAAGATGCTGCTCCACAAGCTGTGACACCACATGCAAGCAGGCTCAGAGGCACTTGTCCCTTTGCAGCCACACGCTGGCCAGGGCTTTGCTTGCCTGCAGAGTGAGCAGTCTCTGGGGTTGGCACAGCCCAGCCATGCACCAGAGTGGGTGAAACACAAAGAAGCATGAGAAAAATGGAAGATTACCATCTCCGCTCCACCCCCAGCACCAAACCTACCTGCACATAATAAATGCCTTTGGACTGGGCATACATCATTAAAAAGCAGTAGTCGAGGTTCTGCTTGGTCCTCCACCTGCAACAGACAAAGGCAATGAGAGCACCCATCCTGCCTAGCACACGGCTGCTGCTGGGGAAGCTGGCACACAGTCGCTCCTTTTGGTCCCTGAGCCATCCATTCAGAGCTGCTACACAACTGGAGGGCTTTCAGAATGAGCAAACCTGGGTTAAAGCCACCACCACACTGTGCTGATGGGAGTACTGCACACAAGGCGAGCCCTGCACGGCTGTCACCAGCTCATGGCTCGACACCACATCCATCCAGCTTCTGGACAAAGTGAGTTTTGGGGCCTTGTGTGGGCCTGCAGAAAAGCTTTCTCCCTGCTGGAGTCGGAGGGGAAGACGTTGCAATTTAATGATGGGTTTGCTTGCTTCTAAGTTCACTGATTCTTACCTGACTCTTTCCTTGGGGTCCCCGAAGGATTCCCGCAGATGGGAGAAATCAGGGTAGAAATGTGGAGAGGGGGAAATCACCTCCAGGAGACCGGAGTGGATTTCCTTTGGGAATCTGAGGGAGAAAGGCAGCAGTAAATAAATGCTCCACGCCTGACATACCACTTCACAGACCAACTCACTGGGTAAACATCAAGCCACAGAACCAAACAGAAAATGCAGCCTCTAAGATGAAACCTCCCCTCATGCACCTCCATCCTCACCAAAGGACTCCGGTATTGATGGCACTTAGAAAACACATAGGTCAGCTTCAGACAGAAGGTGCTCTCCCACCACTGCTCTGCAGGATCCAATGGCCCTGCAGACCGGCACAGCAAAGGTAGGACTTGCTGACATCACCGGCGTTCAGAGATTCTCCAAATGTGCCAGTAATTAAGAGCCGTTTTGCAGAGATTATGCTATGCATTTCTGATAAGTTACTTGCAGCGCCGCGCTGTGCTGCAGTCAGGACAGCCTGCAGGAGTTCCACCTCGTTTCCTCGTGCTGATAAAATCGGCATATATTTTTCCTGTAATGTGGTT
This sequence comes from Bambusicola thoracicus, assembly GCA_002909625.1. Lineage (NCBI taxonomy): Eukaryota > Metazoa > Chordata > Aves > Galliformes > Phasianidae > Bambusicola > Bambusicola thoracicus. Next base: position 29,262 of record PPHD01002518.1, on the reverse strand, counting down.
TAGAAGCCTTTAAAGAGTCAAACCCAAACAAGGAAAAAATCTCACTCATCTGAGAAATATGTACCTACAGAAGTGCTGCAAGCAACACCCAGAGACTGCTGAGACTGCCAGAGATAAGCGGGAAACCCAGTTATTTTTACACTGCCCTTTTGGAGAACATTCGGTGCAAGGTTGATTTCCTTTGTTTGTGCGGAGCTCGGAGGGGGGGAGATGTGGCAGAGGGAGACGGAGCAGCGAGAATGGCAAAAACTTCTCACTTAGTTTTCCCTTCTCTGCTCCCTCCTGGGACCGGCGAGATTTCCAACTATTTTCAGCAGTGAAACAGAGCTGATAAAACCTGCAGCAAGGCAGCGACCGCCTTCACCTCCTGCAACACGAGCTCAGCGCTCCCTGTCCCCGCACCACCTCCATTCCATTTGGAAGAAAAATAAGTGAAGTGAACGGGGGTGGGTACAGAAATAAAACCATGAGGCCAATTAAAGTTGCAGGCCATCCGCACGGAGCGCTCGCTGCAGCCGCGGCCGGCGATTCCATCAGGATGCAGCAGACAATCGGCCCATTATCCCCGCTGCGTGCGTCCCGCAGCCAGCAGGCAGGAGGAGGGAGCACTGCCAGCTTCTGCACAGCAAGATGGAGGGTTCTGTTTCAGCTCTGCTCCTGTGGCCCGGCACACAGCCCTCCGGCTCCGCTCGAGCACTTGTCCCATCCCCTCATCCATCATTGGTTCGGGGACACACTGCCCTGCACAGCCTCCTTCTTGTGCTTGCTGCCATCCTTTGGAAACATGCAAGTGCAGGAGCCGGACTGTGGGCAGAGCCTCCTCGTTCACCATCTTTTCCTTCACCTCTGAGCTCTGGCACTGTTACAGCCTGGCCTGGCTTGCAGTTAATGATCCACCATCGGCTCCTGCCCTGATAGCGCTGCAAAAGCCACTAAGGCTGCAGGATGTAAATAGCAGCCAGGGAGAGAAAATGTAACTATCACCTAAGACATGGGGAAAACAAACAGGTGGGAGCAGAAGGAAAACCAAACATGGATTTTGTAGGCACTATAGCATGAGGATGTGCGTACCGCACTGCCCAGCTGCTCTGACTCACAGAGCAGGCAGAGGGCCACTCCAGGTACAGCAACAATTGCCAGGATTACTGTAAATCTAAATAACCCCTCACCTTGCAATGCCAAAGAACAGAAAGACCAAAAGCAGAACAGCGTGGCCACGTGTGTTGAATACTGCAAGCACACAGCAGACTACTGGAAGCTACATATGGGACACATTTTGGAACAAGAACTGGAAGCGGCAAAAGCAAAGACAATGCAGAACTGAAGAACAGCAAACAAAGCAGAGAACAACAAGAAAGGGGCACAGAAAGACACGGATTCCTCCTTGAAGATGCTACCCCAGCCCTGTGGCAGGAGCAGCCCAGGCCCATGCAGTCACTCAAAGTGCTTACAAGTTTTTGATATTTTCTGCCACTCCGGCTGTGTACTGCGTGTCCGTCTGAAAACAGAAGTTACACAGTGTTAGATCACTCAGCCCCAGCCCGTGCTGCCCCATGTTTTAGAAATCACCTTGCATACACCCTGGGCACGCTGTCAGCACCTCCACGTACGTCATCCTCCTTTAACACGCATCTCCCCATCTCGCACCCAGCGCAATCCCCACTGTGACAAAGCCCTCCTCTGAGGGGAACCCAAGCCGTCACACCCAGACCACAGCAGGCAGTGCAGGAGCCCGAGTTCTGCGCCCTCCCAGCTCTCCCAGCAATGCCTGCACTCTGCCCACAGCGTGCCTTTGCACAAAGCGTTAACTGCCGGGCTGTCTGCTTCTTGTTTCAGACGTGCCGGCTTTCATCCAAACAACACTTTCTGCAGAAAAGGATCTCCACCCCTCTTGTGAAAAGCACGGCCTTATTTACGCGCCTGCACTTTCATTTCAAGTTCATTTCAACGCTTTTCTCCCCAAACCAACAGTTTGTTCCCAGAGCTCAACTCGCGGTGGTTTGGAGGCAAAGGTCAGTGGCACTGCAGGGCTCTATCTGGGAGTGAGATAAGTGCTAAGCAGGGACAGGCATGGGACAGAAAACATTTGACCAAGAAAACACCACCAGGAGCAAAGGGCAGGAGACCCAGGAGCAGAAATGCGCGCGTTTCCTGGTGCCTGCATTGTTCTGGGCAGTCACATGCACCACGGGACTGGGATGCAGGTGGATGTGTGGCTGCAGCACTGGGGTCGCTGCCTCAGCACCAGCAGGAGGTGACATTGTGGGATGTGTCACCAGGGAGGCTGTGCTGGAATGGCGACAAGGCGGGGGGGTTTCTCGAGGGAACAAAGCTCCCATTCCCAAAAAGGGCTCTGGCTCTGTTATGGAATTAGCAGCCAGGGACCCAAAAGCCAAACGCTACCCAAAAGGTCAAACCGTGGGGAAAGAGGCATCAAAACCAGGCATTTATCTTTGAGCTGCTCCCCCTGCCATGCCACTGAGGTTTATCATTCTCTGTGGATTTCTGAAATTAAGACAAATGCATTTGGGGCTTACAAAAATAATCCCAAGGGGAAAGCCGGGGAGAAAAATAACCATCCAAACCCATAGATAAAAGCAGCTCTTGTGGATTAACGTATCAAGGCTTTTTAGCCCCTGGATTCAGCAACTGATTCGGGACTCCAGACACGAATGCAAAGCAGCATATTAGTCTCAGACCAAAATAAGTGGGCTCTTGGGTCTGGAGAGAGGTTAGGGCCTTTTTCAAAGAACAGCTGAGAAACAACGCTGCTGTAGGGGGGCTGAGAGCCCCCTGAGATGTGCCATGGGGCTGCTCCAGCTCAGTCTGGGAACAATCACTTCAGCACTCTTCCAGAGGTAGCACAATATAGACAGCGATAAAATCACACATCACACAGCAGCTGCTGACGTGAGACATTTGTGTGCTCACATCCTGGCCTCCCTAGCACTTCATTTTGGGCTGGATGCATCTTATGTTCCTGGCAAAGGCCGGGCTCATCTGCCCCGGCCAGAAGACCAGGCCTGCAGGCACGCGGCTGTACTATTTGGCACCAAGTGGGACCAACGGGCCAAGCTCCACCTTACCTCAGCAATGAGGACGACGATGACCGAGTCCTCCTTCTCCTGCTGCGTGAGCTCAGAGATGAGGGAGCTGAGGGTGTCCGTAAGGTAGGAATGCACCTCCCGCTTTACGCTGGGGATTCCCATCACGACAGACACTGCCCAGGGCCAAGAAGAGACTTTAGAGAGGGGCTGTGCCAGACAATTCCCATGACCACCCCACGGTTCACCCAGTACGGGCCAGTAGCAGCCTGGTGCACCCATGGCAGGGCACCCACTGCAGTCAGGTGCTCGCACAATGGCTGGATGGCTGTCCTCACACTGCTTGGACTCTGCAGGCACCTGTGGGGATGGTGAGCTGAGGGCTGAGGCCGTGCTGATGCTCAGTTTTGAAAATCTGGGGCATCGAGGTGGACACAGCCACGGGCAGCCTGGCTGTCCCTAACGCTGGGCAGGTTCAGCCAGCAAACAAACTTGGCTTTGTGCTGTTTTATGAAAAGCAGAAAGGAACTAAAGGCTCCTTCTTTTCTCCCCCAAAGACTTCGGAAATACCCCAGACTCTCCCTGCCCAAGGTCCTTTCCGGCACACGAACGGTAACTTCAAGAACAGCCTTGTTCTCCAAAGCCCCCCCATGGCCAGAAGCACCTTGGTTTAAGAGGAATCAGTCAGCTGCTTGGCTTTGGGTTGGGATTTGGGAGCAGGGGAGGAAATGTTTAAGAACCCAAGTCCTGCTCTGGATGGGATTTGTCTCCTAACACAGTTTAGAGTCTCTACAAACTGTGCTTTCATCTGACCACCTTGCAGGCAAAGCCTAGAGCACTTCGGAGATGGAAAGCAGCAAAAACCATCTGAAAGAAGCACTGAGAACACTTCAGGAGCACGAACATCCCCATGACACCCTGGCACGCAGATGCTCTGTGGCTTACCCACCCCGTGTGCTGCAGCACCAAGGAAGCTCACATGATACATGCAGCCGTTCCTCCAGTCCTGCTCATCTCCGCAGCGCAGCCAGGCCCGGAGGAAAAGGCAGGGACAGGCACCAGGTCAGAGGAAGAGCACCAAAGCAGTACTAATTCCCATTTACCTCCAGTGCGCCCCTGTCCCACATGCACGGCTGGCTGCAGACTGTTCTCCTTTGACAGCAAATGTGGCAAATGATGGAAGATGGTGGGAAGGTGCAGCACATTCTTGTTGGTGATATTCCACAGTTTTAACTTGGTTTCGTCTTAAAAAGGAAAAGGGAATCAATATGCAAGGAACGGTATGTAGGAAGAGACTGCAAGGCAAAAAGCCTTTTTAGAGCAGCCTGGCCACCCGAGACTACTGCTGGGTTATAAAAAATGAGGCCAACCTTTAACATGCTACCACAAACCCAATTAAAGTTCAGCAGGAGCCATGAGGGCCTTGAAGAACTTCCAAAACATTTGGGAAGGAAGGGGGAGAATGAAGATCAAATGAAGGCCAAATCGGATCTTTCTGGAGAGATCCAATTTTCTTCAACTGAGCAACTTAAAACAAATGAACAAATAAATTGGCAAGGGGTGCTCGGCCAGTCTAACTCCTTCCTCCTCCCTGCCTCCAGATACCCACTACTTTCCATATGCATTCAGTACAGCCATAGGAAACGGCACGTATGACTTGCAAGAAAAAAAGCTTAGAAGCAAGCAAGTTGGCAAATATCACTGGCAGAGGCAATCCCAATGTTCAGTGACGCATATGTACCTGCAGTTAAACAAGATTTTAAGAGTTCCCAAGGCTATTGCATTAAATGGCAATGAAACCCAACAAACACCTCTGAACTCCACTGTTTGCTGGTGCCAGGAGGGAGAAGAGCACCGTCCTACCTGCGCACACACCTCTCTACCTCCTCACTAGCAACCTCCAAACCATCTCCTCTGCTCCTGCTATTCACCAGATAGGCTGCTCCAGGTGCGGTTGATGTCCCGCAGGGCCTGCTTCTCTGAGACAGCTCTCTTGATCTCCTCCAGGACCAGGTTCAGCTCCTTGGAGCGCTTCAGACTCTCCTGCTCGGCCGTGTGCAGTCGGTCCCGGAGAGCCAGGAACTCCCGCTGGTAGATGTCCACAACGTCACCTGCGGATGGCAAAGAGAGCACTGTGTTTCCTCGGTGCTCTGAAGGGTTTCAAGATGCAAAAGTGAAAGCAGTTACCCCTTCCCTACCTCCAAACTTGGATTTATGAAGCTGTGGTTTATCACACACTGATCAGTTACGGCGGAGAGAGCTGGTAGACACACAAAGCATGGCTGACACATGCACAAAACAGAAGAGTTTCTGATACACAAAACAGCATTCTGTACAGGGATGCACATCTGCTTTGTGCTACCATGTTGCCTACGAGAGTTCTGACAGCCTGCAGAACTTTCAGTTGCAGAACCACAACATAAAGCTGCTTCCCTTTCTCTCTTTAATTTGGGTTCTGGTCATAGAGAACAATGACCTGATGTTGCGTGACCAAAGCATTGAGCAAAAATAAGGTGTGTGTTAGTTCTTCTTTGCTCTACACTCGGCTGCTTGCATTAGTTTTAAGGGCAATATCATGCATCTCTGCAGCGCCAGAAGTTGGGGTGCATCAGTTGGCAACCACAGGAGTGAGCAGCGAGGACCAGGAGTTGAGTGAAAAAGAACTGGAAGTACTGGGGTTGGTGACTTGGTTAAACAATGACAAAACCAAGAAATATAAATATTTCCAATTCTTGCTCCTTGCTTGGGTTGCGTTATTGTAGAAAAACGGGAGTTTAAGAAGGCTTTGGGCCTGAGACGAGAGTTGGTCTCCAAGAGAAGACTCGACCGGGGACCTTCGATTGCCAGCCCTGATGCTACAGCAGATGGCACCCCAGGAAAGCCCCCAGAATTCCCTCACAAGGACTGCTCCATCTATCAGCAGGGTAAGCAGAAGCCAAATCTTGGGCTCACAGGGAGGGAACTGGCACCGCACACCCAGCTGTGCTGGGGACATGGCTGCTGCAGATGGCCTGGCATGAATAACTGGGGCAAAGGCAGCAGCACCACAGGGGCCCTCTCCAGATGGCACACAGCATCTCCAGGGAGAAGGAGCTGCCAAGGCTGGATTGAGTGGATTTTACATTGCTCAGCCATAGCGGCTGCGGACAGGATGCTTGTCATTGTGGGAATGGTAGGCGCAGGCATACCACAAAGTTTTGCCCGCAGCACAGAGCAGACAAACAGACAGCTGCTCCCACTCCCGCGGGGTTTTACTCAGCCCTCCCCATCTTCATGCCACCTGCAGCCAGCCTCGAGCTGTGGCATGCCTCCCATGGTGCGCATGAGCAGCGGTGATGCCAGCAGGTGAGCAATTTGGGTTCTGCAACTTGTCTGGATGAGGGGATCTATAGGAGGAGCAGAGCCCGACACAAGAAGGCCACTGCCCAGCCCCATGCTGGGGCTCACCAAGGCCGCTTCGAGGTGTAATCCCAAAGGGATCCTAAGGACAAAACCAATTACAGTCATCTTGCTGCTCCTAAGTGAGGCAGAACAAAGCCTGTCACCTGGCAGTGGTGGCCGGGATGCTAATGTCAATGCAAGCGTTTGGATACACACCATAAGGAAGCATAATAAAAAATAATATATATATAAATGAGTAACTTCTCATAGGGTAATAAAGCTTTTTATTTCAAAACAACATCTTACCAGCCTGCCCTTTTTAAGCAATAAAACTACTGAGTGCCTCCATCCATAACTAACTATACAACAGCTGGCAGCGGAGTTGGTTAGCTATTAATGTACTTTTCTGGGCCATTTTTCACCCCATTACTAATGCAACACGTGTGCTCAGTACATACACACTTCCACCTCTAGTCATTCATATGTTTTCAGTGAGGAATTTTAGATTTTACAGAACTACACCAGCCAGGACAGCTAACACAACCAAAAGCACTACAACGGAGCTTCCAAGTCGGGGCTAAACATAAACCAGAGTGAATGAAAACAGTTACACCAACTGCACTGAGGATTTCTATTCTGGGGTCCACAAGCAAATAAAAAAGGGTGTTTTGAAGATCAAACATGTCCAGCTCCAAAGCACAGGGTTTCCAAGACAACAACGCTTCCAAGTCAAGTTCTCTTTAATGCTTTTGCCTACGAGAAGCTTCCCCCATGGGGCCTCTTCCCCACAAACAATCCTTACAGACTCACTGTCTGTCCTCAGGCGGCACACCCGCACAAGGCTCTGTCTCCACTGACCTCCGGGGCTCTCTGCATTACTGCAATATGGCTGGAAGATGGGGAGGGAAGAGAGGAAGGCAATCCCATCTGGTTGCTGCTCCACCTGACATGGGCGACACGCAGGGCACAAACAGCACCAGTTGCTCCTTTTCCCTGTGTGGTAGTGCAGAAAAAACAGGGTAACCCTCAGCATGAGGGGCTGCCACGGGAATCTAAATTCACTCCACAATGAGTGAGACCTTAACCTGATGGCAGCTCTGATCTTTAAGAACACCTCTAAGCACCCACATTGTCCAGATTAGGGGTTTTCATGCTCCGATCTTTTAATACTAGGAGCAAACCTTGCTTCCCCTCCTCGCTTGATGCTGGGCTCCTCTGCACTACCTGGAGCAGAGCGTGGGGCTTTGTGCTTAATGGCTTTTTCCAGAGTGCTGCACTTGGTTTGTGTCAGACTGCGAAGGGAAATGTCACTGATTATTCAGGCACTAATGACCTGCCCACTGATGCCAAGAGCTGTACTTTTCATTAGGCTGTGATGGTGATGTGCAGTCAACCATTTGCTGCTTTTCTGGCTAATGGTTGGAAGTGAAATTGTATTTGTTTCCAGTGCTCTTGTCCTATGATGTGTTAGTAGTTTCCATTCTTTAATTAAAATTTCATGAAATTTAAAAGCTGATCGATTGTGACCAGTTACAGTAACAGCTTGAGACAAAGCCTGCGGTGGGCACACAGCTTCCCACAGATTCCCAGTAACACCGTTTTGCACTTAGAATCATCAAATCACTAAGGTTGGAACAGACCTCTAAGATCATCTACTCCAATCGTCCACCCACCACCAATACTGCCCACTGACCACGTCCCTCAGTGCCACACTTCCACGACTGTTGAACATCTCCAGGAATGGTGACCCCAATACCTCCCTGGGCAGGCTGTTACAATGCATTACTACCCTTCGGAGAATAATTCTTTCCTAATACTGAACCTGAAGCTCCCCTGGAGCAACTTAAGGTCATCATCTCTTGCCCTGTTGCAGGACAGACTAGGCAGACCCAGCCCTTTCAAAGCAGGACTTCCAGTGCTTGCAGATTATACTGTGCCAATTCAGTGCCCTGCAAACAACACCTTTCACGCCATACCATACTCAGTATTTGCACTTGATGCTCCTTCAGAAGCAGTTTTCATGCACAGGCTGCCAGGCCATTCACCAACTGGCTGCATGCATGGCAGCCCACAGGCCTCTGGGCAGTGCCTGGCCATTGGCTGCACCCTGGGCCCAATTTTCTCTCTTAGGTTCGTTTCTGATCTGGGGCAGCACCTCCAGAGGTCTCGTTCTGATCCAGGGCCCACAGCTGATATGCTGTTGGCTTCCCAAAGGCTACCGTCCATCCAAAATGGCGCCCACTTCCGTCCATCCAAAATGGCGCCCACTGCCCACAGAGGAATTCTCTGCTTTGTGGCTCTGTCCCTACTGAAGTGATGAGGAGGTGAACCAGGCCTGCCTGCAGAGGCGGGGGGGCTGAGGTGCCCGTGTCCACCCTGCTTATCCACTTCCAGTTTTTGAATCAAAGCAAAAAGCCTAATCTGAGCCTAAAGCAGCAGATGGGCACAAAATGAGGCCAATGCCGTAAAGCCGCCACTTTGCAACCTCTCGGGGTCACTCATTCATGTGCACACAGACACAGTCAGGAGTTCTGTAATCCTGAATGCCACACTAGTCTCTCAAATCTTTGCGAGCTGGATTCTCCTCTCATTAGGAAGACCTTTGAGAGACTTTGTTTAAAAACTAGAAACAACTCCCAGCCTCTAATCTGTTTATCTCTGTGAAATCTTGGCTTCGAGAGCGCAACGGCACATTGTGACCCTTCTGCTGCAAGTGCTGCGATCAACACACACGTCAGAGTTTCCAGGGGTGGAACAGCCAAAAGAAAGCACAGTCCTGGGCTCACAACACACACACAGAGATAGAGCAGAAAGCCAAACTCTCTGTGTAAAAACCACCAGGCACAGCGAGCTCCTGGCCTGGTCGAAGCGCCCTCGGCCCTGGACGATGATGGGCCATTTGATGTTTAGATGTTTAATGATTTATATAATGCTGGCGCTGCTCCACGCATTGCACTCTAGATTGCCCCGACTCAATCGCAATGTTCATGAGGTATTTGCTAAGGGAACGCCAGCAGACTGTTAACGTGGACATAAGGAGATGCTGTGCTGTATTGGTGAGTTTGGTTCAGCTGCTGGGATGTGGGAAAGGCTGGAGATGCACGCAGGGACCAGCATTAATTCCACAATACACATTTCATACACTGGAAAGCTAAGTTTTGCCATTTGGCTGTGGAAGGAACGAACCATCAACAGAACCCCAAAGCAACCCCAGAAGCCACAGGGAAGAGACTGCTGGGCTGTGTGGAGCTGCAGGTGACAGCTGTGATAGCCCACAGGGGAGGATGGCAAAAATACCGACTTGTGCAGCGGGGAGGGAAAAAGAAAGGAGAGTTCAGCAGCCAAAATACCCCTGGCTCCATTCTGACAAGAAGAACAAGCATCCCAGCATCCTCACATTGCAAACGCAAGTGCATCATGCAGCAAACGTTATGTGACACTTGCAGCATCACTTGCACAGAATCACTGGGGCACTCAGTCTCAACGGGCATTTTCCAGCTACTGCTTAGAAAAATGCACTTCAACTTTCTTTGTTCATTTCACATTAGCACTGCTGCAATTTGTGGTTAATACCAAGACACAAAGCACCATAGAAAGTCATTAGTACCCCTAGAAAGCTCGTTATTATTATTGGGAAAACAGCTGCAGGTGCAGAGGAGGAGGAACTGCTCACATTTCTGATCCTGCTCTGAAAACAAACAGCTCTGTCCACAACTAAGAGTATTTGCCTTCAAAGTCCTAAGCAGCAAGACTTCAGGGATGGGCGGGTTCCCCTCCGCGGGGACAGTGACCCACATCCCGATGGTGAACACTGAAACCCCACTCCCAAAAAGGGGCACACATCCCTGGAGGGATGCAGGTGAGGACGCAGAAGTTCAGCACCAACGAACCACACTGGGATGTGCACATCACCTGTGGGTACCAGCAGCCATCAGACCACTCTCAGGCACCTGCAGAGCCCTTCTGTCCCTGCTGCACAGCTCTGTGGGTGAGCCAGACTGAAAGAGATAAAAAGCTCCATGCACAGTGCGGGTCCCCTGGGTTTTGTCATAAGGCAAAGCGAGGAAATCTCTGGCAGGCATAAGCCAGCATCAGATTCTGCAGAAGAAACCAGCCCCTCAGTTTGTCTGGGATTTTATCTACTTGTCCAAGGGATTTAATGAGACGGACGCATCAGCTGGCAATTTGTTTTGCTGCAAAACAGCTGAGGAAGAGAAGGAAAGAGGCAAATAGTGCTATTGATCAGAAGAGAAAGAACATGGTATTAGGCAGTGAATTTTCATCATAGCAAAAGGTTCAAGAGGAGGCCATAAGGTTTGGTATTAAACCTCCTGTCTCTTAGATTTAGTAAGGATGTGGAGAAAGAGATGAATTTGCAAAGTAGCAAAATACAGAAACGACACAGAGATAAGTTCCTCAAAGCCCCAAGCCAACCAAATGACTGGGAGAAAAGGCAACAACATGGAAAATTAACACCAAAGCTGACAGATGCAAATTAATCGGGGAGGAGAAAGGAATCGGGGTATTTTTCAGGCAGTTCCTAATTAACAGTATTAACTGAGAGGGAGACTGGAGCTTCAGAGCATCTTGGTGCTGCTCTGCAGGTAGCAGCAACCCTGAGAGAGAAGGGATGGAGAGGGAGGCAAGGAAGATGTCGGTCTGCTCAGAGAATGGGATGGGGAATAAGAGCACGAAGATTATAACATTATTAAAATGATGCTGCCTAATCCCAGAATAGCTTTCACCTCCTCTGCAAAAGAGTATTATTACAGACTTAAAATGGGCTTTAGAAGAAGGTGATGAGAATGATCAAAGGGCTGAAAAAACCCTGCTCTGCAAGGAAAGAAAAAATATATGAGATTATTCATCTTGCAATTGGCATTATAATAGGGCTCATGATGAAAAGCATATAAAATGGAGTGATATAATGAAAATATATCACACAGACTTTCATTCGCCGTGTCCGAAACTACAGGAATAAGCAGCCATTCGATTCAAATGCTGTTAATTTCGAGCTGATAAAAAGGAAACAAAAAAACCCAACAAAACAAAAGTATATTACATCTCCAAACTTACTGCCATAGAAAAGCACCAAAAGGGGGCATTCAAACAAAGTGCTGGACCTGGCAGTGCCCTTCAGCAGCCCACGGCGTGGAGAGATGGCTCCGAATCGCCGCACCTCTCCTCCCATACCACAACTTAATTAGGAACACTGCAGCTTTCTTCTTCAAAGCAAAGCTAATTCATTAGCAATCTAATTATTTACCTGTGTAGCACAAATACAGCTTTCCAAGCATTTTCTCTCAAATGGAAAGCGAGGGCTTTGTTCTTGTTGGTTTTTTTTAATACTCTCTATTTGACTGGGGAATAGAAACATGCTGAAAGTGAACAAAATAAGGCATTACAGAAATCATGGGTCATTAAACCTCCAAATAATTGCAGCTCCGCAGGATTTTTAAGAGGACACATCACAGTTGGGCACGGAAAGCAACCCAAAGGGTTCCTGGAATGCCATTCCCTCTGCACGGTGCAGAGGATGCCCTGGGATGTGCCCAACGGCAGCACAAAGTGCGCTGCTCCCATGCATGGGAATGCTCCTGCAGAAATCCACATGGCCGCCCCACACACAGCAGAAGCCCTGGCACACGGGGGATGGCAAACATCGTGTTAAGGAGAAACCCACTTTGCTCCCACTGCATGCAACCTCTGGACTGCACTGCTGCCTCTCCTGCCTTGTTCTCACCGCAGGGCCAAAGCCAGGGAGTGCAGACCCATGGGACAGCCCCAAAGAGCTGCTGTGCAAGCGTGCAGGGCTGCGTCCCCATAGGTGCCTTAAAGAAACAAAACCACGAAGCACAGCTAATGCCTCACAGTGTAACAGGAAGCCCCGTTTTATTACAACCTAATTGTGTTATTAACGAAACACAGACCTCACTCCACCAAAACCCACGCAGCCCGCTCGGTGCCGCAGCGCTAATGGCTCCGCTTCCGTCCGACAGGAATGCCTCCAAGAAGGCAAGCTGATCTTTGCAAAGGTCACTGTGTTAATCATCGTGCCCTTTCTCTAGCGGCAGCTGTCGCTAATTGCCTGCGAAGGAGTCGAGATGAAATTCTTGTTAATCCTCCTCCCAACATCACTACAACCCAACATCATCATCACTCCCTTGAAACAACCGTACGCAGCTGATGGGCCCGCGAGACTCGGCCGGAGAGGGTGGATAAAGCAGCTCCTTTCTGCAAACCGGAGGCTAACGTGGTGATAAGCAGCAGGAAGCGTGGGGACGTCGTGCTTCCCCAGCTCCTGCAAGGAAGGAGCACTGCAGCCATCGCTGCGCGCCGCAGCCTCAGAACAGCCGAGATCCCGGAGCACGGGGAGTTTGTTTAATCAATAACATATGAAGCTCCTGGCACAGCCGAGCGAATGAAAGAATTTTACAACAGCAAAATAAAGCGCCGCCGTGTTGTAAATCAGAGAACACATATGGAAAAGTTAAAGGGATGTACTGAGTCGTAGAGATATCAAGGAAATCACAGAAGTTCTGGCTGGAGTCCCTGGCTCCGTTTGTGCTAAGAGCACAGAATTTCAATGCACGTCAGGTTTTACTGCTGTTTCCAAAAGAGGAACTCCTTTGCAATGCGTGCAACTGTGTCAAAGGACACTGAGAGCGTCCCCTTCATCCACCGCCTGTCCACACACATCCAACCTCTGCTCTACCTATGGATGCACAAACAGCTCCCAGTTTCCCCATAGTATCGGCACCCGATCAGATCACAGCTGTGCCTGTGGGCAGCAGCACGTTTCAAAGCCTCCCATCCCGATCACGCGACGAGCTGATCTGCATCGCATTTTGTTTCAGCTCTCTTCAATAATTTGCGGAATGCTTCAAATGAAACTCATAGAAAGCCTCTCAAAAATTATCCAACATCAATATTTGAAATATTTATCCCCCAGGGCACAGGCTTCTAACACATAATGGGGTGCATTTTCCTCTCTCCGGAGACAAAACAAGACATTGCCATTAAATAGCACACTTAGCCCAGCTGTAAGCATCGATGCTATCTGAGGTCTCCTGTTTCATCTCATACGCAAGGATAATTCCTGGGAAGAACAACATACTGCTAAGGGAAGAGGAAGACCTGCTTCGCCCTTCCCACATTTGGCAGCCAAGAGAACACGAGGAGGGGTTATCCAGCAATGCTGACACCCATCCCACAAAGCCACAGCAGCCAGAACAGAGTGCAAAACGCCTTCTGTAACCACCTCCTGGGGCTGTGACCTGCAGAAGACCACCCCGAGTCAGGGATACGTCCTGCAGCCCCAGACTGCAAGACCATCATAATCCCTGCAGCCCCAGACTGCAAGACCATCGTATCGATGCTCTATTTCACAGCTATTCCTGAAGTGCTGTTCAACCCCGGCTTTTGTAAGCAGCCACCTCACGCTCTCCATGAGTGGAGATGCAGTTTAAGTATCTCATTTCCTTACAACACCTATTTAAATGCATCCGTTTTTTCAGCACTTCACACGCAGTTACCTTTACTGGTGGCATACAGAAGGTAGCACTAATTGCTGTGGGGGCTGCCGTGCCTCAGCTTTCCAGACTTTACACCCAGAGGGAAGCTGTGCTGCAGAAAGATTCAGTTTGACACGTTTAGCAGGTGCAAGGACACCCCATCTCCAGGAGGAAAGCCCCACCTCCTTGCAAGAAACAGTGTCTGAGCCCATAGAGGTAATCTCCCATGACAAAATCACTGCACCCTATGGCTGTAGTGGGCAGAACATAAGCATTTGGAGCTCAGCTCAAGCCCGTTTCCTCTGCACAAAGAGGTTCAGTGTTGCTATGATGCCTGGGAGCCATTTCTGCACTTGTACCCTTTAGGGACCCCAGGTGTATCCAGATGCTGCTGCAGCAATGGTCCCTCAGCTCCATTCCTGGTGCTGCCAGCTGTCAGCTGAGCACACAGAGATGTTCAACAGATGCTTCACCCTCTGGAGGCGTCCATAAAGAACTCACCCCAGGTTCATGACTCACCCTCATGCCCGGCTTCCCAGATCAGCTTTGCCACCCGGCATTGCTGACTGCAGTGTGCCGCTGCAAAAAAAAACCCAATCCAATTTTCTCAAACCTTGAGACCGGGCAGTGGAGGTCGTGCTCCTGAGCTGCAGGATGAGCACCAGGGCAGCGGGTAGAGGAGCTCCATCCCTGCAGGGCGAGGAACAATCTGTGGCCACTGGGAACAACCGTGGTGGCAGCAGCAGGACAGCTTCCCAAAGGATCTCACCGCTAAGCTGGAGGGCCTTGAAAAAGCAGAATGTAGGAACTGTAACAGCACGAGGATGTACACAGCTACGGATGGATGGCCACGTCCAAAGCCTGCTTAGAGCAGTGCCATTCTGACAGCCTTATAAATCACTGCCCCTAAAGGAGTGCCTTGTTTTTCTGCAGGGAGACAGAACAAGCCTGCAGCTCATTCCCTGGACCTGCCTTCCCCTGTCGCATTCAGGGGGTGGCACACAGCAGCCACCAGCGTGCTGCTACAGCCTCACACACCTGCAAAGACAAATACATCCTTTAACATCAGACAGGAGGCTGAGGAATGGAGCCATAAGGGCGTATCGCCGCACATGAAGGGAAATTCATTCTGCTGCTAACGCCTGTAACTTCCCCTCTGAGAGCAATGGGCATCGCCATGATGAGAGACAGTGCTCCAGCGTGTGCTGAGTGATCCCTGAGCCTGCCTGGGCACACGGCTGGCAATACAGAGCTCTTTACCCTCCCCAGGCCTCGAGCTGACACAAAATGCCCACGTTTTAACAGCGAGTGGTTAACCATCAGCATTAATTACCCTGATTATAATGAATTTCCCCCCAAAAAGGGCTTCGGATGGGGCTGCACAGCGCATCCAGCTGCTCCCAGATGTGCGCTTCAGTGGGATCACCACGGGCACGGCTGTGCAACCCACGCTTTGGCTGCATCTTTTATGACAAACACCAAAGAGATCCATTGGCATGGGAGCAACCCAGCCCCGCCGAGCTTCCTGCTCCCATGCAGCAAGGCTGGCAACTTCAGAACACTTTCACAGAGTCACATTTCCAGCGCTACTGAACTCGTCTGCTGTTGGTCTGCTCTGAACATGGCATGCTAAACGGTCTGACAACAGACTTCTTGTTTTTCTCTTTTTTTTTTTCTTCCGGAGGGATGAACAGGAGCCAATGCACGAATGGACAGGTTCATAAAGCCAGGCTGTCCTCCCTCTCTCCCTCGATGTTATTTTATGCCTCCTGTCCCCTTACAGCAGGGTGCATCTGATGGCATTTCGATGGAGGTATGCTCTCCTATTTAACAAGCAATTAAAAGAAGAATGCAACAAGCATTCAGAACACACAAGCATTTCCTCTGCACACTCCCAAGCATTTCCTGGCCGAGCAGCCTCACAACATGGAACACATCTAACAACTGCCTTTTCCCACAATAATATTTTTCCCAACCGTTGGCTGTGTCTGTTTTCCATTTAAGGTCATAATCCCATTGTGGGATAACAGAGCAGCGGATCCTCAGAGATGTGATAATTTGGGCAAAGTCCTAAAAAAGAAAAGCACTGCAGCTATCCTTGGGAAGAAATCGGGAATGAGAAAAGACAGCAGCTGAAGTTTCCAAGTGCTGCAGCTATTGGTGTGCCAGGACGGCCGGGCTCCTTTTCTTTCCAATTCAACTGGATGGGCCCATCAGGAGCGAACCCGGGCACACACACCACACTCTGGGCAGGACGGCAGATGTGCACGCTGGGGAGCTGCTGGAACTCTTTGCCATGGGGCCCTGGGGGGACTTCATTTGGCTTCACTGGCAGTAAACAGAACTGGTATCCTGCCCTGCAGCACTCCCATACAGAGATATTTCCATAGGGCACACCAGCCCTGCAGTTTGTGCTGTGCTCTGATGCTGTAAATCAAAATTCAAGCGATGTTTACGGCACTCTTGTCGTTCCTTCAAGTTTATTTCTCTTTACTGTACGCGTTCAGTGC
Source organism: Bambusicola thoracicus (assembly GCA_002909625.1). NCBI lineage: Eukaryota > Metazoa > Chordata > Aves > Galliformes > Phasianidae > Bambusicola > Bambusicola thoracicus. The sequence goes on along the minus strand of PPHD01002518.1, from coordinate 12,813 downwards.
CGGAGGTGTGATGCTGCACCAAGCTCTGTGCTGCCTGATGGGAAGCAGAAAGTTGGGAGATCCTCACTGGGCATCCCAGACCCATCCCTCTATTACCTGCATTGAGAGCTTCAACAAATGCACGTACACACAGCATCGCAGGAATGGATTTCAATCGAGGTGAGCCCTTGGCAGGCTCACACAAGTAAACAAGCACATGCACATAAAAACTGGGAGTTCTGCACGGGCTGATGGAGCAGGCAGCAAATAACTGGGCATGCTCAGGGACGGTCTCCTTTATGACAGACAGTAATGCCTCGTTACAGGAGAAACAAATACAATAAAGATGAATATTCCATCTTCCCCTGGCTGCAGTTTAAGTGTGAAGCCAATACAAATTCCCAGGTTATATTTCACAAAAACAGCTCCGCCAAAAAACTGCTGGTGGTGCAGCAAAGCACATCTCATTTCAAAGATGAATCCTGCAGCCTTCACAGGCAGATGTTAAAACACACCGGGCTCCATCTAGCAGCCCAAAGGAAGGCACAGAGTGAATTTATAACCAAAGCGATCCTTCTTTTGCCACGTCACTTAGCCCAGCGGTTTATGAAACGATGCTGCATACCTTCACGTGTGCTATAGGGCTCCACCGGTTCCTCCTGCGTTCTTCCTGCCTGTAATCTCCCCTTGCCTTCCATCTCCATTCTGAATTATTTATCATCAGGTATCACATTCATTTGCATACTCTACGAGGTGCAAAATAAATGATTAGTCATTACATATCCGACTCTTCCAAACCATCTGTGCTGGACTCTGCAGCAGTTTTGTTTTGCTTTCCTCTAATTCTTGGGGGGGGAAAGAATAATCCGAGGGGAGAAATGGATTTGCTGGAAGCACACAGCAAAGCAGTCCACAAGCTTGCTGAGAGCAAAGGTTTATTGCTCTGTGAGAGCTGTGCTCCACATGGAACGCACAGGCTATCATCTGCCGTGTCATGTAACCGGCGGTACAAACTGCAAGTAGTATTATTTCAAAGACCTTTATTTATTGATTAGAAACAAAGTCCTTATTCTCTTCCTGTTCCCTCCTTGAGTCGTGCTGATTGCATACAATGGAGAGCCATCACTTAAAGAGCCAATTAAGTCAGCTTCTGAAAGGTAATTGAATAGCTGAAGTTCTTAGTGCAATATTGTACCGCATTTCTTGATTGCAGTGAAGGAAAACAAAGCAGCCAGAGCAATGAAAATTAGAGAATGAGGCATTAGGTACAGGTTAGGAACAGCAAAATGGATGGAGACCGTACCAATAAGAGACTGTTTTCCTTCTGTGGTGGCTTCTACACATTGCTATAGGGGTGAGAAGGAGAAATCAGCCGTGGTCCTGTTTGTCTGCTGGGCTGGGAGCAGCTGGTGCCCAGCGTCCAACCAAAAGCTCCAATTAACAGATTTCTTGCACTGGGGGCTTAATGAAGATAACATCTTCTGCATGGATTTACTGAAGCCTGACACAGGAGTCGATTCCCTTCTCCAGCAAAGCCACCAACAGACTCTCTCCTTTCTGTCCTCCTGGCTATGTCCAGAAATAGGATTTCTGGTCCAATTCAAGGATTTTCCACCTCCTCCAGAGGCTCCCAAACCACTGCCTAAATTGGCTAAATTGAGAATGGGAGATTAGGAAGAAGTACATAAGCTTTATTCTCTTAGAACAAACTTGGCCGGAAAACAAAGGAAAAAGCAACTGTTAGGCTGCCTCTACTCCAAGGTTACATAAAATCATGGTTTTAAACGCAGGAAAAACCACCTCGCAAAAGGAGAGCAGAATCCTCACGAAGCTGAGGATGCCAGCTGCACGCAGCCAAAGCCCCCATCCATTTCCTAGAGGCCACAGAGTCACAGCTGAATCATCTCAGCGCTCTTTTCCAACCTTAACGATTCCGTAGTTCTGTGAAAACCTCTTTTCAGCCACGGGCTCAAAAACTCCATCCCAAACAGCTCTCCAAAGGGTCCATGCTTCCATAAGAGCTCACGGCAACGCATCGGAGAAAGGAGCTGAAAGCAGAGCTGCGTGCAAATATCGCCCTGAGACACCCAGCTTCAGTACAACCACATCCACACATCAGTTACTGGAGCACTGCAGGAACACTGCTGATAGAAGACAAATGCATGGGGAAAGGAGGGCTTCAACTAAGAAAGCTTTTGCCATTCTCAGGAGCTGCCTCAAGGAAAGCTGTTGATATTCCAGCGCCACGTCCCAGGGAGTGCACAGGTACTGAGAAGAGCAGCGTGCAGATCACAGCTCCCAAACTGCTGCAAAGAGCAGCAGAGGTGTATTCCTCGCTCACCACTGAGCGGTTACATACCCCTTAATTCCGACCTCAAGCACAACTGGGACCAAGGCAGATGTTCTGCACAGTGCAAACTTAACAAGAGAGTTAAATCAGTTTTGACCACAACAGTGACGAAGGAAGGGATTTAAACAACTGCTTTCTGCTTACGCTCCAAGCTCAGTACTGGCGAAGCAGGAAGGAGGCAGCAGCAAACAGCCAAGCAGGCCCAGCACCCGAATCCCAACCCGTCACCAGGATCCCTCTGCTAGCTCCTAAATGGAACTGCACTACTTTAATGAGGTTCCTCCAGATGCACATGGATGGAACTGAGAGCAGAACACACCTCTTGTTATTATGCTTCACCAAAAAGAGAGGGCATGCCCCAGTGCCAAAGTGCTCTCCTTCCCTTTCGTCACCCAGATCTCTCCTGTTGCTGAGCAGCCAGAAGGGGATCGTCACTTCACCACTGCAATCAAAGCTGTGCATAACACAGGATCCAGTTACAATCGCACACCTACGTGGTTGCCCATCCTGAAGGGCCCTGAGAGGCTTTTAACGAGCTGTCTGTGCAGCCCATCACTGCACCTCCCAGCAAAATGGGCTCGGGAGTGACAGCTGTTTAAACAGCACTCGTGTGGTGGAGTAGTTGAAGGGAGAAAGAAATATTAAAATAATTGCAATTGCAGCACGGAGCGTAGGCAGGGCAGGGGCAGAAAGGACAACCCGAAGCTGGCAGTAAGAGATGTGATGAGGACTGCTGGAAGCCAAACCAAACAGGAACCCACACCTCTGTGCCATGCACAGCAAACGGCGGCTCCCCGCCTGACCGACAGCCCCTCTGCAGGCACACTGCCAAACCTCCCCTCCTGCTGCACAGCTCTGCAGCGAGCAGCTCCAGGTGGGACTCCAGCATCAGCACGGGGCTGAGGGAGACTTCAGTGATGCCTTTACGGATGAGCCAGTAATGAGATAGTGAGCGAGTGGTTCACCGAGCATGCCTGTGGCGGTAGTAAGAACCAGGTAAAAATGCCCACTGAGACTTCTGTGCAAATCAAGGGCACACAGAAGAGTCAGTGCTCTCAGAGGTAAGATGGGGATCTCTCCTTACGCTGCCATCAGCTGACTTTAGAGCTTGTCTCGGCAGATTCCTCTCGCAGAACACCGGTGGTGCGGGGCACAGCCTGCGCCAGGCACAGCTGCTAGAAGTCAGCCCATCTCCTGCAGCCGCGGGGCCAGAACTGCGAGCAGGAACCTCAGCACCAAACCTGGAGGAGCAATTCAGCTGATGAGCTCCTGCTCAAGCGGAACATCACCAAGAAGAGACCACCCTTCTTGTTCCTTTGAGCCCTTCTGCACTTCCAAAAGCCACCAGAGCCTCACTGCACTGCCACACTGATGCAAAAAGATGGTGAAGTTTGCGACCGAAGGTCCTCCTGTAACCTGGAATGGTGCCCCAGAACACCAGCAGCTGGTCCAAACACACCCAAACGTCACGGCTGCTGCCAACAAAGCTGTTTCTTTCTCTTTCTGCCACCCTCTGCTTCATCCGTGGGGCATCCGTTAGGTTCAGACACAACGGGAGCAAAGAGCCAGCAACAAGAGCCTCATTAACCGACTGCAGCCGGGTTTGTTTTGGAGCACGGCGCAGTCCCTGTGCTGCAAGGCAGAGCTCTTGCTGGGGGAAAAAATAGATCCAATTTAAGGATGTCCTGCATACTCTAATGTTGTAAGCAGCTCCACAGTTAGATTTAAAACAACGGTGTTACCAGCTGAAAAAAAAAGGGAAAAAAAACCCCAGCAGACAACAGGAACTCTCCCCAAACCAGCAGGACAAGTGAAAAAAGGAATGGGATAAAGGACGCTTCCAATCTGCCCTGGATAGAATGTGTGTCACTGCTCCGAGCTGCTGTAGGGAGGGGGAAAAAGGGAAATAGGATAGCAGGGAGCAGAAATGAGATTTATTAGGACCGGCCAGGTAGATAAAAGACAGCTGAGCACCGAGCAATGATGTCTTTGTTTTGGGATGAGCCGGCTTCTGAAAACGGCTGGTCAGCTTTAGCATTTGGTACACACGAAATGAGTGTCCACGAGAGCACTCTCTTGAAACGACAGGGCTTAATGCAGCCGAGATAATTATCTAGATCCTTCTTTATCCCATTAGTGGTTTTCATTCGCGTCCTGGAACACCATAAGCGGATTGTTCAAGAATTATTTGCCATCCGCTGCTTCAATCCCAATCGGAATTATCTCTATACCTCGGTACGAAGAAAAGAGATTACCTCCCTGCCTGGGCTTGCTGCAATGCCCTCTTTTCTGAGGCTCTTTTTATCATTGTGCTCTGCGAGGTAATGAAAAGAATCAGCAAACAATTGCCACGGACACCGTCTCGCCTCTCCCATCGTGTGCCCGGGGACGAAGCTGAGCCCAGCGTGGTCATCCAACGACACACGACGGGATCCAAACTGCTCCCGGCTCCCCTTTGCAGCACGATTCCCTAATTAAAGAATGGAGACGACACTGTTAAAAGCAATTAGCCAAATCACGGTGCGCAACAGAACGAAGCGGGATCTGCTGCAAACGAGAGGTCCCAGGGGTGGGTGCTAAATGCTGCGGCCCCCTGGCAATGCAAGTCAGCGCACAGCTCAGATGGAGGCAGAGCCAGCGGAACTCAAACTGCCCGCACGACCCTTGCTTCCAGGCCTACAACAACAAGCACTGCCCTCCCAGCTGTGCTGGCTGCTGCCAGGGTTGGTGCTGGTAGAGGAACAGCATCTGCTGCCCAGCGCAGCCAGGAGATCCCTGCATGAGACAAAAGCCGTCCTCCCTCTGGTAGAAACAGAAGGAGGTACGTATGCAGATCTGATAGGAATAAGAATGCATGTGTAGGGGTTTTTTTTTAAACAAGCATGTTTTACAGCTTTGTAGTGAGATCTGTAGGAGAGTCATCCTTATAAACAAGTTATTAAAAGAGGGAGGAGGGATGCAATAATAGCAGGTGCCAATTACTCAGCTCCCAGCAGAGACTTTCCAATTTCTCACCTTCCCCCAAAGCAAGACGCGCTTTGCAGCACATTTGCTTGCAAGTACAACACCCCTGCAGAGCACCACAAAGGCAAGATGCATTGCTGCTGCACCGGGCAGCTGCTTCCCACCAACCCGCACCGGAGGAGGGACTGCCATGGCATTGTGCTATCTGGCCAAGACTGGAGCAGCACAAAGTAAATAAACCCCAACCATCTTTATATTTGACTACAGCCCGACCGCTCCTCCTGCCAACAGGAACAGCACGTTGATAGGCTGGCTGCGGCTGCCAGGTTTGCCTCTGCAAATATCTGCTCCGTTTCAGGAACAAAACCCCAGTAACCATTCTGGTATTTTAAGGCAGCAGCTCAGTCTCGGGCTGGAAATGTTCACACTGCAATCGGAGCCGCTGAGATCCCATCCTCCAAGGCAGCACACCACAGTAATGATTAATATTGCAAATGTAATCCAATCCTTTCAAATGATTATTTCCAAAATCAGCAAATAATTACCAAGGCCTTCGGCAATCAATACTCAAGATAAATAGACAATTAAAATGCAAAGAGAAACAGAAGCAAGTAGCTAATATTTGCCAAAGACGGGCCAAATGCACTTTTTCATGGTAACCAAATACTTCCAGTAAACAGATATTTCAGTTCACGGGAGAGGCACTTTCAGAAAGTAATAAATTAATCTAATAAAACCGACAGACAGGGTGGAACCAGACGGTAATGAAACACAAACTGATCTATATGGAGCCAGCCCACAGCCCATGTCCCACTTACGCACAAATGCCGTTCTGGTCGCTTATCCCCTCCCTCGTCACAGCCTTCCAGCTCATGGAAAAGCCACATCTCATTGCTCTTCACCAGAACGATGGCACAAGGAAGGATTTCAGCCATCAAACCAAGAAGTTTGGATGCAGCTTCAATCTGAGTTTTCAGTTCTCACTTTTTGTTTTAAATACCTCTCCATCCCCAACGTCAGCAAATGAACCAGCTCTGAAACACAACACTTCACTCTCCTCTGTTCAGGCTGGTTGGTAGGAAACATTTCTCCTCTGAAAGAGCAGTGATGCAGTGGCACAGCTGCCCAGGGAGGTGGGGGGGTCACCATCCCTGGAGGTGTTTGAGAACTGTGGAGATGTGGCACTGAGGGATGTGGGTATGGGCATGGTGGGATGGGTTGGGGTTGGACATGGGGATCTTAGGGGTCTTTTCCAACCTTAATGATTCTATCATTAACCTCAGGCTCCATCTAGCAGGTGTGAGATAAGCTCCCTCATTGTCTCCCAAGGCCCCAAGTATTCCCTCAGATCAGGAGGGTTCAGCTCAGCCATGGCACTAAAACACTCCCTCTGCTTTTACTGCCTACAGTTTGCTGTGCCCAACCCTGCAAGCACTCTCAATTAACCACCCGAAGAGGTAAAGTGCTGGGGTGCCATGAATCTGTGGGACCAGCCAGCTCCTTGGAGTTGATGAAGCCACGGCGTTAGGTAAGCACATGGGAAAGGTCCTTGAATGGTAGATAAGTTGAATTAGACAAGCTTAAGAGAGAACGAGACACAGAAGAAGTCCATCCTGGTCATTTTCTACAAAATCAAAGGAAGAAGGAAGAAAGGAAATTGAGGGAAATGGAAGACAAAGGGGGAAAAGATATCAAAGACAACTCCAATGAAAGCGCAATGAGACATGGCACCAAAAAGGCATCGTTAGAACAGGAAAGGCAAGATCAAACAAAAGCACAACATCAGAGTCTGGGCACTGACAGGAGGGAGAGGAGGACACAGCACTGCTTTTGCCAGTATTAACTGAATAATTCACTCCTTGGGCACTTTCCTAGGGGAGCTATCAATCCCGAGAGAGCCCAACCCTACCCAAGCCCACTCATCCAGCAGGCACCCAACGCAGGCAAGTTCTTGCTTACGTGGGGACATGCAATGGGAATGCTGCATGTTTCTTGCTTCCAGAAAGCTCTCAACATCACCGAGAGACGAAAAACGACCTCACATCCTTCAGGGCATATCCGTACCATAAAGAACAAATTAGTCCAAAAACTCATGGAGGAAAAGGTGAGGCAGCAGGCAGCAGCACCGGTACCAGCGCAGTGACCTTCCCCAGGTTAGTATCAGTTCAATAGAGCAAACCTAAACCACAGTGTGACAGTTGTGGATAAAAGCAAATGGACGTTGCAGCTCAACTAACATAAGGAAAAAAAGATTGTGACTGGAGCGGGACACAAGCACGAGGAAAAGCAGCCAATGCTGCAGTGAAAGGAGAAAGATGGTTTAAAAGAGATCTGCCCTTCTTGGGCTGTCTTGCAATGCAAGAGAAGCTTGAGGCGAGCTGTTCCACCACAAACAAAACAAAGGTCATCGCTGAATAAAAAGTCTCTACACCTCAATTACAATAAGAAAGGCAGGAAAACACATTTCCCTCTGTCAAAGACAACAATCCTCTCCCCGAGCCAGGAAGCTATTAAGCAGATGCTGGATCAGCAATCCCTGAAAAGCCTCTCCTTCTAGCAGCACGAACCTTCCAGCCCCAGCTAAAGCCCTTCCTTTATTTTAATAGTTTTCATAATCCCTTAATTTGGCAGCGACTTCTGCCTGCACGCACTGAGCCCTGCTGACCTCACCGGCTTCCACTTGGGAAAAAACAAGAGGCCAACCTCAGAACCAGCGTGGGAACGGTGGTGTCGGATCCCGCAGGTGAGGAGGGAAGCTTTTCCCCATGGGCTGGGATGCTCCGTGCCATCCACCCCATGGGCATCCCAGCCCCACGCCCCAGGATTCCCAAACCCAAATTCTGTTAGAGAAAAGCAAAGAGAGCTGCGTGGCACATCCCAGGGCCTGGGTGCGTTTGTTGCTCGCCAGCACTTGGAATTCAAGCGTTGCAAATCTCAGTGAGCGTTCAGTGGGGCCAACAGTGGGCCAACGGTCGGTAGGAGTGAGTTCACATCCATCGAAGGTTTTCAAGAAATGGGTGAGATGTGGCACTGAGGGACGTGGTGGTGATGGGTCAGTGGTTGGACTTGGTAATCTTTGGGGTCTTCTCCAACCTCGGTGATCCCAAAAGCCGTGCCAAGGTTTTCTGCCATCCTACCCCAAGATGGGTTTCAGCTCTGCTCCTTGCCTCAGCTCTTCCCACCTGCTGAGCACGAGCAGTGTTTTGTGGATTTCTCCATGGCTTCCACCAACGATGGCTCTCTGGGTTTCTGTGTGCAGGAAGAACTGACACCAGCGCTGTGCCCACCGCAGCAGGACCGGAGCTGAGCAGGCGGAGCGGCTTTGCCCAATTGATCACTAATGCAATTTCTTCATAATTCAGCAGGCTTCAAAGGTTTCCGGAGATGAGTGGCAGTTTCACTTAAACTACCAAGTTGCAGATGGGCTTTACCTTAAACACTAAGTGAATAATCAATGAACATTCAGGATGTAAGCACAAATCAATGATTCCTTTCAGATGAATCAAAGGGAATCGCAAAGCAGAAACGGTTTTGTTCTGCAAGAGAAGTAAACCATGGGGCACGCTCGGTACAACCGGAGGGCTGAACCAACCCGCCCTGCTTCTGTCCTTAACTCCATCCCAGCAGCAGAGGAACACCCATAAGGGCACACACAGTGAGAGCCCAGCATGAAAACCCAACAATACATTGCCAAGAGATATAAGCAGAAATACAGTTGGCTCTGGGCGAGGAAAGATTTATTTTGATCAATGCACATCAACAGATTGCACGGTGCCACTCATTCCTGGGGTGAATTTGGTCAAACCATAAGCAAGATAATCTTGCACATGCTGCTGCGCTCCGTGCATCAGTCGCAGCTGCTGGAGAGCACCGCACAGACCCAGCGGGGGCTCTCAGAAACACTCCTGCACATCCTTGCTATTTGTTGTGCATTTTAATGACAGATTTCCAACCTCTGCAGCTCCTTTGCAGAGCCCCCATCTGCACCCCCCCAGCCTCCACGGGTTGGTGCACGTGTCACATACACCGCGGGTGTCACACACGGGGACAGCCCCAGCCCTGAGCGGGGACACGGCCTGCACAGTGCTGCCCCATGTCTCCAACAGGAGCTGCAGAAGTCCAGGTGCAGGAGCAGGGAACAGAAAGGACAGAGCAGCAGGCAGCCCTGCCACAGCCCAACAGTCGTCGTTTGGAAGGAGGAAACCCACCAGCCCGCTAGCATCTGCCTGGAACTTGCTCTCATCCCTTCTGCTGCTTTTCTCAAGCAGGAGAGCTGCTGGGTGCTGCTCCCAGGGGCTGCCAGCCTGCGATATGCCGTGGTGCTCAGCCCTGAGGTCAAGGAGAGCACATCACACCCTGCGAGGAGGGCACCATCGCCCCTGTGCTGCCTGCAGTGGGTAAGCAAACCCTGACCAGCTGTGTGAGAGCGGCTCTGGGGCTGGTCAGACCTGTTTGAAGGTCTTTCACTTAATAGTTTTGTTCTCTCAACAAAGAGCAGGTGACACAGACAAGCAGGCTCTGCGATGCTTTCTGTGTTCTAACATCCACGTGTTCCCCACTTGTGCGGTGGTGTCACCAGAGCTGTCCCCAGGTCCTGGCAGGGGACAGCCAATGGTGCAGTCAGTAATGGACACAGCCTGCCCCGAGGAGCCAGGGCACGGGGAGGAGGATCTGGGATATTACAGATTAATCAGCTTAACTTCAATGAAGTATTTAGGCAACGATGAGGACCTGAGCACGAGAAACCCTTCTTGATCAAAACCAAATCACTGCAAACGCATCGTATTTCTGTGGCAGGGTACGGCATCCCATAATAGAGCTGGGATGCAGGAGATGGACCCGGCTACTGCAGGGCCCACTGCAGGCACAAATGGGTGTGAATGGGGTTTGCCCATAGAGCAAGGAGTGGGAGGACCTGGCTGAGGAACGGCCCAAGGAAGCCAGCCCAGATGGGGAATCCCATCCACGAGATGGATGCTGGGACACAAAACGCATTGGTGGCATTTGAAGGCCATCCTCAGCTTAGGAGACTGCCAGGATAAGAGCAGGATTCGGAACAACCCCGACCCCTGCACACATCACAAGTGGGAGGCAATGGGATCTGGTGAGAACAACGAACCAGGTAAAGAACGGAAAGCAGGAAAAGTTCTGGAGAAGCACGGCTGAAGGGCAGATGGGATAAAAAAAAAACCATTAACCACATCTGTGCCAAAAGTACACAGCGAGAAGGATAGGAGCCGCAGTGAGCTCTGCTCTCTGAGCACAGCACTGCCTCAGCCCTCAGCCCTGTGCCGGGCAGCTCAGCATGACGGCCCCGAGGGGAGCAGAGCAGCGACCACAGACCAAAGAGCTCCTGCAGCGAGGGAAGGAACTCCCCTGTGTGTACCCCAAAAAGGGAAACAGAGCACCATTCCTCTTTAGATCGTATGAAAAGCCTGCTGGTCGGGCTGTTAAATGTCAAACGCCGTCCAGGGAGCTCGGCTATCTCTGTCATCAGAGGTTAGTAGGAATCAATAGGATAAACATCAGGCAGGAAGGATAAGGATACCCCGATCCTATGTAGGGGCAGGGGTGGACTGTACGATCTCTGTGGGCTGCCAACGGTCCCAGTACAGCCACACCAGCTGGGAACACCTCCGGCACGCAACCCGTGCTACCTGAAACCTGCTGGAACCACCGCTGCTCGTCAGCAACCGGCGCCAGAGGGAATCGGGGCTGTGAGCCCTACCAGGAGGGCACAGAGGGGTGTCCGCCGGGGTCACACCCCGCATTTGTGCTGCAGGACGAGCAGAGGCTGCAGCTCCCGGCTGCGGAAAGGGGACCGTCCCAAACACACCACCCGGCTCAGCACCGTGCGGAAGCACAGGGAGGGGGCTGCCCACAGAGCCCCAGCACTGCAGAGGGCTCTCGGCTCCCCTCTCCTTCTGGTCCCTCAGCGCCCTGGGGCCACGGGGCCCCCATTTCTCCACAGGGATTAAAACCCCGTAGGATTTAAAGCCGGCACGGGCTCTCCCCTCGAGCATCGCCCAGCAGCCCCGGGTCACCCCCAGCCCGCCGCCCCCAACCCGCAGCGCAGCCCCGGGGATCCCCAACGCGGCCCTCCCGGGCGCTGCGGGACCCCGGCGGGGCGCGTCAGGACGCCGCCAGCCGCGACCCCGCGATCCACCCGCACGTCCCCGCGGACCCCACCGGATCGCCCCGCGGTCCGGAGCCGCCCCTTACCTTTGTGCCCGCCGAAGGCTCCGTACCACGAGAGCGAGAGCAAGGCGCAGAGGCAGCCGAGCAGCAGCGTGAGCGCCGTGCCGCTGCGGAGCCTCATCGCCTCCTCCCTGCCGGCGGCGGCCGCATGGCCCGAGCGCGGCGCGGCCTCGGCGGCCCCGGAGTGCACGGAGCGGGGCGCGGCGCCCGCCCGCCCGCATGCAGAGACCGCGCCGCGCCGGGCCGGGCGGGCGGGGCGGGGCGTGGAGGGGCGGGGCCGGGAAGGGCGCTGGGGGGAGAGCGCCCCCGTGTGGCGGAATGCGGCACGGCAGCGGCGACGGAGTGTGCGTGCGTGCACGTGTGGGTGTGAGTGTGTGTGTGTTCACGTACTGTGTGCACCTATGCACTCATGTGCACGTCCCTGGTTTGCATATGTAAAGGTAGATACCTCTGTACTAAGTTTATGCGCATAGTTGCACACGCGTATGTGTGTGTGCACGAACAAATCCTGACATAGAAATGCACATATGCAAGGATGTCTGCACTGGTCGGTGTGGATGTGTGCATATGAAGGCGAGTGCCCGGGTACGTATCCCTACATGCACCTGCCTATATCTCTCTCCCTATATAGGCGTGCATTGGGTACAGCAGTGTGGGTGCAGAAACACCCTGCACATGGCGCTGCAGGGACAGCCTGCACAGAGTCCACCTTCCAGCTGGCCAGGACAGAAGAAATCAGATATAAACGTTGCTTTGGTTGTGCTGTCTTCTGCTGATGGGCCCAGCTTCGTTTCCTTGTGGGCTGCACAGGGAGGCTGGGTTGGAAATGCAGAGCACCGTGGGCTCCCAGAGCTGCAGCACCGCTGCATTAGGAGCAGCCATGCGCATGGGGCGGCACGGGGCAGCTCTGCATCCCTTCCCCACTTTGGGCAGTACATCACTTTCTGAAACCTGGACGTGTGCTGCAGGAGCTGCAGTTAATGGAGGAACCCCTCCAGAGAGCTGCAGGTGGGAGCGGTGCGCTGAGCCCTACGGCCACTGCAGAGTTCAGGGCAATACCGGGATGCGTTTTGCTGCATCGGATGCTGAGGGGCCGTTTCCAGGCGTGCAAAGTGCCGCCACCACTCGGGCTGTGCGGTGCACCCGCAGTGGGAAAGAAAAACAACAATGTCTCCAAAATGATTAATTGGACTCCTTGTGAAGGATACGGCTCACCCCAATTTCTGCCGATGTGTTTTGTTCTCATAAATGGCTGAAGAAATGAAGGAGCTTCCCCACAGCACGGCACGACAAAACCTTGGGCTCTCATTGGAAAACTGAGA
>PPHD01002517.1:0-33257 GCA_002909625.1 Bambusicola thoracicus | reverse complement strand
TTTTTTTTTTTTTTTTTCTGGAAACATACCTGGGAAATCAACTGGCAAAACCATGTACAGGAACAGGAATAAATAGATCTGTGCAAGAGGATGCACATGCCATCTATTTTACCTGCACATTAAATACATTAAGCAACTTTGTGTTACTTGCCAGATTGCTGGAAGCTACTTCGTGAGTACCATCCCCAAGTGATAAAAAGGAGTATGATATTTATTTATAGAGCATGCCTTATAGCAGTATCTTAATCAGAGCACAGTCTTCCAGTATTTTTCCTCTTCATCTGATGAAGGAAGTTTGAAAAGAATAGATTTTCATTTTCTTAATAGAAAGTAGCACAGAATAAACTTTCAAACATGAAAGGGCGGATGATTAACTCCTAGCCTCAGGTTAAAAAACATAATAAAGGCAGGGAGTGAGGGGGAGGCTTGGCATTGCTCAGTTACCAAGGTATTTCTTTTATATATTTCAGTTGCTGATTTTCTAAGTTTAGCTGCTCTGTGCCTTGATTTAGTTTCTGCTTCAGCACTCACTTGGATTCTCTCTAGTGGGGAGTCAGTAATGGCAGCTGGCTGCCAGCTGTGCTGAGGCCTGAGTTTTCCATGTGCTTTGGGGTTTGGAATACAGATGGGGAGCCGTTGGCTTTTCATGTTTAAAACAAAAATTACAGTTTTGTAACTTCCAGTTAAAGCCAATCCCACAGTCATGTAAAAATTGAACAGAGGGTGAAGCATCAAAGTTTTGTTCCAAATGTTGCTTAGTGCTGGTATTTTTATTAAAAACCAAGCTTCTGGGGGTACGTTCAGGCTCTTGGCACTGTGCATCTCTAGGGCTTGTTGCCTAAGTATTGCTTGATGTCCAGACTTACAGATGAGATCTTGTCACTGCTCACTGCAGTAGGTGTTCTGCTATGCAGACTCATGAGGCTTTGAATTCCCTGCCTTCAGGCACAGGTTTGTGTTGTAATTCAAGAGAGGTAATGCAGCCAGTAGAAGTTGGCAATTAGTTACATCCGTCAGTGGAAAAAGAAAGAAGATGTAAAAGACACCTGGGGATTGATCCCATCTCTTCCCCTGACTTCAGCTAAGAGACAAGCTAAGACAAAAATTCTCAGGAGCTAGTGAAGTGTGCTATCCAAAGGCTTGCCACACCATTCCCTGGCTTTAAATAGCTCCTTGTTAAATAACAGGTAACAGCGTGACCTGCCATGTTGTAGCAATTAGGTGAGACCCACAGATACAGAGCACAACATAAAAATCTGAGTCTTGTTTGTTGTTCTGCTTCTCCACAGTGATTGTAAGTACTTTTTTGTGCAAGTTCAGTACTTTCTCTGTTGGTAGTGTCAGAAAGCATGTTAGCTCCAGCTGATGTTCTCAAGTAGCAGTGGCAGGAGGCCAAAACGTGTACTAAGGCCATTCTGCCTTAGTACACAAAGCCTCCTGAGTGTTTTCAGAAAAGCTTCTTTTGTGTTTTCCAAAAGAAGATTGACTCCCGGAAGTACTGATATGTATTTTTTTATTTACTCTTTCTCCTGGCTGTAGTGACCCCATGGCTCTTGGCTTCAGCACTCTGATAATGTTTTATTGAAATCAGGAACTCCTGAACACATCTGGCTTTGTTGAAAAAGGTATCTTTAGACTTGAAGTTTATACAAGGAGGGATGTTCAGACCTGTTTGACCTAGTGATGGATTTTAATCTCTTTCCTAAAGACATCTTTAATAAAAGGATTCTTGTTCATAGTGAGCAGAGCGTTTCCTTGAAAGTATTTCCCAAGAGCAGAGGACAACCTTTGCAGAGAGACTGGGGAGATGTGTGTGTTTTACCATGTTACAGCTGGTGGCTTTGTATGGAAAGGTTAACGTCAGCCTGTTTCTTGTATTTGTAGGACAAGAAATTGTTGCAAAAAATACTTTCTATAAAACCTCGATTGACAATGGTGAGATGAAGAAAAGGGACATCCATACTATTACTGGATATATGTTTGAAGCAAAATAAAGGGATGTGGAGTTAGAAAAAATAAGCCAGAGAAAGGTAGTGCAGCTCTGATGCTGATTGTGCATGTACTTGTAATCTTACTGAGTGCTTTCTGTAAGTCTGGCTGAATTTCTTCTGTTGATACAACACACTGATGATGTTCTATTTCCACAGTGCTCTCTATCTTTTAAGAGTTGAACTTAAATGTGAAAACATGATAGAATCACTTCTGCAGATATAACACAACACTATTCAAGGATCACGACAACTGCAATTTCTCATTTTGGAATGAGCTGTCATTCTTAATAGAGGCGTTGACACTGGTGATGGTTAAATGTCAGATGGAAAATAATCTCCTTTGAGAGAAAAATCTTATTTGTCAGAAGAAAATTACTTCTTGGGTTGGAAATGTGGAATTTCTTGGGCTGCCAGCAGTGCATTCTTTGCTGTCAGGAGGGAATGGCTTTTATTGAACGTCAGGTGATTTTTTTCAAGGCGTACTTTTTCTCCTAGTAATAATTCTGATTAGATAAAGCTGTCATATGTTACTGTATTTTCAGTCAGGGTTCTGCAGTTGTTTTTCAAATATAACATGCTAGTAAGGTTATGGTTCTATGGTGACCTCCACAAAGTTGAACAGGTGAAAGGATCCGAAGCTAGACGCCCCATTGCTTGTTTTCATTTTTAATTGAAAACCATTTCTGTGGGATGTTCTTGTGTTAGTGCTATGACACCAGGGTGAGAAAGGGCTAAGAGCTTCTAAAAATAATTGCCTCTGCTAGGTAGAAGTGTACGTATTTCCAATAAATGTGAATCTTTCCCAGTGCCCTTCTGTTTGTTCAAGGCTCTCTCCACATCTAACAGCATAACTTCTGTTTCCTTCTGAGATACTGGTAATATTGTTTCATCACTTATTTCATTGTATGCATAGAGTTTGTATAGTTAAATATGTTTCTGCCATAGATCATGAGATAATCAGTGGTTTCACTTAACTGTTACAACTCAGATCTGAGTTACTTGGAATCCTGCATTGTTTTGCTCTGTAGTTGACACTCCAGACCCCTATGTGGAACTGTTCATCCCTTCCGCTCCTGACTGCAGAAAGAGAACTAAACATTTCAATAATGATGTGAATCCTGTGTGGAATGAGACCTTCGAGTTCATTCTTGACCCCAACCAGGACAATGTTCTTGAGGTAAATAAAGTGAGCTACCCGTGTGGAAATGGAAGTAAAAAAATGTCTGGAAGTTTAAAATAACAGTACTTTGTACATCTTTTGTGTTGATATTTCGGAGATTGTGTTGGGTTTTTTGTGTTGTTGTTGTTGTTGTTGTTGTTTTTTAACATTAAAGGCTGGATTTTGCCTTTAGTCATGGTGCTAGGTAAGCAGTATTGTATTCAGTGAATAGCCTTGAGAGTCATTATAAGTTACACCTGTGTCATCCTTCAGACTGCTCCTGGGAGCTAGTACCTGACCATTCTTCACATCTGCCATAAATTATTTTCTCATTGCTTCCTTCACTGATTCTACTATTACGGACAGTGAATATGTGGGGGATATAAAGTCAAGTCTCTGCCCAATTCCCTGTTTTTCCCTATGGAGTCAAAAAGCAGAAGTGTGGTTCTGCTTTATCCTCAGTGCACATGCAGTAATGTTTTGGAACTCTTAGTCCATGTGCAGGCTTGCTGTCTGAGCTTTTGTCTAATATCAGTATGTTAAGCCTTCCTGGGTTGTGTACAAAAGGTGAGTATTATGTATAATTATTTTACTAGTCCATATAGTAAGAATGTAAGTTCTTCTGTGGTGCTGTGTTAGCTTGGTTCTTCGAAGGACATGGCCCTAACATGTAAATTACTCTGATGCAAGCATACAGGTTTTCAGTCCAAATTCAATGGACAGCAAGGGCAGAAGCTAAAGCCTGGGAAGCTATTTGTTGAGCTAGTAACCATAGCCTCTTAAGGCTAAATGGTTCAAGATCCTAAAATAGTGTTGTGGTTTCAACAGTGCTCTCTCTGCTCCTGGTGTGAGGATCAGATTTGCAGTTCAAGGAAGAATAATCATGAGGTTAGCCTACTGGAGCATGAAGAACCTTCATGTTCATCCTGCCAGTGTGACAGTGGCATCAGGGAAGTCAGAGTAACTTCACAACTGATTTGCAGAAAAGAGATTATGCAAAACAGCTTCCGACATTTTATCTTGTGCAGCAGTCACCTGAGTTGATTCTCACTAAATGTATTGGTCTTGGACACGCAGCCTGGCCAAGTTGAAACCTGGGAAAAGGTTGGAATCTCTAACTTAGTTGTTATTTTTTCATGAAAATATAGGTGAATAGTAGCCAAGACTTAGAAAGAGGAATGGAGTGATCATTTTTGGAAATAGGAAGAAGAAAATAAGAATTTGGGTTCATCAACCTGCCTTTGTTGCTGTATATAGTTTATGAGGGCAGCTCCAAAAGTAATGCCAATATTTTATTATGTTGGCCTACAACGCTAGAGGTGGATGTTGGTGGGATTGACATTGGTGGGATGACAGTAGAGGTTGAACCTTCCTGCCTACGTTCCATTATGTGTTGTTGCAGTGTGATAGATGGCAGCAGAGGCAGCAGAGAATGATGTGGAAATGCATATGAAGCAGAGGTGTGGATCTGAATTCCTCCATGCAGAAACAAATGACACCCACTGACATTCATCAGCACATGCTGAATGTTGATGAAGACCGAATAGTGGATGTGAGCATAGTGAGGAAAAAACCCACCTAAAGCTTATTTTGTGAATTCCCAGGCTCATGTAGATGCCACAACGCCTTCTGCTTCTCTGGTTGTTTAAATTTTTAACACTGTCTCAAGTGTAGTTTTTACTTTGAAGTGTAAGAAGCTCTCCAAAATCCTGCTATGAAATTCTTACTGTTGCTGCTGGTTTCAGAAGTCAGCCCTCGGAGGTTATGACAGTGAGCATCAAGTTCTGTGAGGAAACAGAATGCAGATGATGTTAGAATACTGATGTCACTAAAATACACTTCATTTCAAAGAATCAGTGGTGGCACAGGATGAGACAAATTCTCCATAGCTGGGAAGTGTTGAACTCAGATATAACAAATAGTCATGCAAGTGTCTGTGTCTTGATTGCATTTGTTTTATGCAAAGTATATGCTCCAAGCCACAAACATGGTATTTCAGAAGAAACTAATCCACAAAACCAAATGACTTTGGAGAAGTCATTTACTAGAAGCCACGGAAACACTAATTTGAAATTCTTTGTGAGCATCTGACTTGATAACTGATAGGCTTTCTCTGAGAAAAAAGACAGCTAGATATAGCTGCAGGTGCATTAGAGCAGATGTGGTGGACAGTATTCTCTGCTTGTCTGCATCAGTGCTTGGATGGTATTGCATTTGAAAAGGCATATGCTCTGATATGGAAGATGAGAAGAGACTTGAAGGTCTGGTTTGATACAGAGAAGAGCTTTGTGCCATTTGGAATGCTCTGCTTTTTTCCAAATCATTGCTATGAAATTCTTGATCTGTGAATGGAAGATTAGGACATACGGATTCTGTCTTAGCTGAGAAGTTGCATTATGTTTTTTGGCATGTGATGCTTAAAACGCTACTGTCTTCTCCATGGAGAAGATTTACTAGCTAGAAATTGAAATAATTATATATATAATTCATACAATTTGAAGTCATTACGTCTGTTTAGAAATGTGATGAGATTTACTGACAGAAAAGGTGCTCAAATGAAAAATGCTTTGTGAATGATACAGTCCTACTCACTCCATTGAATGCCTTAAAAGCCACCTACGATGTATGCTAGCTTATCCTGCTTAAAGAGGATATCCTTGGGTGTTGACTAGGTTGGGTTAGTTACATTCTTTTCCATCCCCCTTTTTAAAAGTTACTTTAGACATAATCTATATGGACCTAAAGTGTTGAATGCTGTTTATCTTTTTAGGTAACTTTGATGGATGCCAACTACGTTATGGATGAGACTCTTGGTGTGGCCACATTTCCTATATCCTCTCTGAAACTGGGAGAAAAGAAGGAGGTCCAGTTAACTTTCAACAATGTGAGTTGCAACTTTTGTGGCTTTGCATTTGTTATGTGGCTGTAAACGTGTTGGGAAGTTTGTAATTAGTGCCTGAACTGAGAGCTCCTAAATGACTGTGTAGATCTGGACTTACCTAGTTAGATACAGCTTCTTCACAAATCTTGTAGAAGTTGGTGCTTAGAAAGCCTGAGTGATATTTCCTAAGGAATCTCACTGAGTCTTATGTTACTCAGAGTTCACCCTTAGTCACTTTGTAAGAGAAACATTTAGCCTGTGCTTGCAACCCAGATTAAAAATGCAAGGCTTCTTTGTTGCTATTTCTGGCTATCAACATAGTTTTGAATTTTAAATACAGAATGAGGCATTACATCCCTCATTGGGTAATGGAAGCCTGTTGGTCAGGAAATAGCTACATCTTTGGAGGCTTTGGGGGCAGGGGGAAACCTCAGCTGAGGGTTTCATGCCTGGTCCTGAAGCTCCTTTCCGGAGCATTCACTGTTGGCGGTGGTTAAACACTGGGCTGCCTACTGCCACTGTATGTATCAGTTTGCAGTCCTGCTGAGAGGAGAATGAGGAAACATAGTACTGAATGTTTTTCATTCTGAGACAGTCCTCTTTTTAACTCTAGTATCAAACTTCAGTGCTCCAAACAGGTTTCTGCACCAGTTGTTTCAATTTAGTTTGATGGTCTTTGTTGTATGGATTTTATTGTGCTGTATATTTCTCTCTACTACTTGAAGCTTGTAACTTCCAGAAGGCTAACAGTAATTCTTTTGTTAGTATGCATTGCTGTTGTAATGAATAGCTTGTTGTAACACAGCCCTAGTTAATGTTAATGATGCATTGCTGCATGTGGTGCTAAAAAAAAAAAAAAAAAGAAATTAAAAAAGACAAGTTCTAGTTTGATTATTTTCTTTAAGCTCATATACAAAACAAATGGTGTCAGTTTAACAAGGATTGCCTGTCTGCACTGTAACTCCTGGAAGTCATTGTTAAATCTGTTAATAATTTAATTTGTTCTACATGTATTAAAGTATCACAGTGTTGGAGGCCATTCTGAACATAATTCATCAGTTGTCATTGTATCCCTCACATCTGCTCATCTTTATATCTACCATGTGCATATATTATATGTATTATCAATACTGTGTGCGTTCCTGCTTGGGACTGTGATCTATTACACGGTCAAAGCTCCTAATTTGTGACTGCTTTGCTATTTTTGGTGTGATACAACTTTAAAAGTAGGTTTTGTTACAGCAAATAACTGATTAAAGCCCATTTGTTGGGAAGCAGGGAGCTCTGTGCATGAGCCTTAGCATTTAACTAGGCGTTGCCTTAAAAAACTCTGAAGCAAGTGGGAAGGGAACATCAAGATGGGCTGAGTCCGGTGCAGACAGTTTGCATGCACAGCACGTATCCCTGAGATTTCTTGGGCAGTCTGTGTAAGGTAAAAAAGACACGCTCTTTCCCTGCTGGAACATTTCCCTTCAAGGGTTTATTTAGTACTGTGTGCATACATTTCTTCAACCATTGAAACACTGCATGTTTTCTGAAGTGCTTTCTAAATTAATAATGCCAGGTGCTGGAAATAA
This sequence comes from Bambusicola thoracicus, assembly GCA_002909625.1. NCBI lineage: Eukaryota > Metazoa > Chordata > Aves > Galliformes > Phasianidae > Bambusicola > Bambusicola thoracicus. Next base: position 25,649 of record PPHD01002517.1, on the reverse strand, counting down.
CGTAATTGCTACTCTGCCTTTGATGTGTTTCCATAAATGACTCTTTGCGCTGTTCTTTCATGTTCACCCTCTTACTTTCCTTTCTCCAGGCCTGCTGCTGTGCCTCCCTCCCTGCTTGCAGTGCTGGTGAGACAGGCAGCAGAGTGTGCCCCGTCCCCACCTGCTCTGTGCTCAGCAGAGGGTGTTCGTCTGCTTCTAACCCTGTGCTCTGATCACATACTGCAGGTGGGGAAGAGAATCCAAATACAGCGAGAGGCAGAGTGAAGACAGTGCATGTTTCGTTCCTGCAGGGCTGCACTGATGTGTCAGTGGCCATTTCCTTTGAGAGCCTGGGGAGATTAACATGCTTATCTATCCTTAGTCTGGCAACCTTGTACTACTGGATTGGGCCTAACAAGTATGATCAGTACTTTAACCATCTCTTTGTAAACTTATGCTTGCAGGGAGCCCCTTTAAGTGCTCTATGAAGGAGGCAGAGAGAACCAATCTATAGCTGTGGCCAGGTAGATCCTTGCAGCCTGCAGGAGTGCTGCGAGATTCCCGTCCCTCACCATGTGAATAGTATCTCCTGCATGTACAGCTGATCAGCTCATTGTTTCCAGGGCTTGCTAAAAAAACAGTTGAATTGTTCCTTTTGGTACTGACAGTGAACCAGCATTTTGTTGCACTGATTATTGTAAAGAGGTGGGAGAAATCTTTGGTCTTCTTTGGTTTGGTCTTCTCAGCGTATCGCATAGCTGGCGTTTAATGGAAGTGAAAACATGATGTAGTGATGTTCATTAATTTACTTACATCTTTCAGATGTTTGTAAGCAGTCACTCTTCCTTGCTGATGATTTAAGCATATTAATTTACCTGTAGAAAGCACTGGGTGATTTGTGTTGAGCACAAGTTTCAAATGAAAGCTGAGTGTGAAATTTGCCCGGGGAACTGGGAAGCACATAGTGGATGGACTGTGGCCGCATCTTCAGTGTGTGAAAACAATCAGATCCCTTTAGGCAAAACAGGAGTAACTGTCAAAAAGTGATTATCAGTGAAAAAAATGGAAGATAATGGCATCTAACCAGTGAAAGCCAGCACCTGGCTGCACCTAGCAGCATTTTCTTGTGTTTTCAGTGCTTTGCCAAAGGCAAACTCACTGACACATTTTAGCAGTTTCTTCTTTTTTCAATGAAGTGATCTAAAGAAGCCTGTAATGCTGGTGATCTTATATTCCAGGTGTCTGTGTAGTTGTTTTTTCTGCTGAAAGTGTTGTAATTTGATTTAAATCTCTCTTGTGTAGGTTACAGAAATGACTTTGGAGCTGTCTCTTGAAGTGTGGTAAGTATCTCCTATCAAAACCCAGAAATAAATAAATAAAAGGAAAATACACTAGCAACAAAGACCTTTTTAAAATTTTATTCTGTTTGTTATAATTTTCTTTTAAATGTGCCATGTGGAGTACAAAAATTGTTAGTTTTAACCATGAAACACCAAGGACTAAAAAATGAAGGACTTGAAAATTGAAGGTTATTTTTGGACAGCAGTTGTCTCGTCAACTTAAACAGCATTACTTTTTTGAATAGTTTTTCCTTTTTCAGATGTTTGCAGGATCAAGGCTATTGTACATGGCCTTCTCATCTTGGCTTGTGTTAAGTACTTTCCTTTTCAAGGGCTCTCCCTAATGAACTCTTTGACATCAGCTTCAGCTTGTTATTTTACTGTCTGTAGCGACTTTGCATCTCATGGTAACTTTCATTGTATGTGTGTAGTCATTACAAAGCTGCCCTGAAGTGTACCTTGGTGTAGTCTTGAGGTGAAAATGGAATATCTCATTCTGGCCAGGATTTCCCATGAAGCTGAGCAGATACCTGCTTTTTTGTTTTGTTTTAATGTTCTTTCTTTCAATGTCTTTCTCCCTCTTTCTTGGCCCATCCAGGTGAAAGACAAAAATCACCTTGAGGCATAAACAGAAAAGTGTCTTTTAAGTCTAGAAATGAATTTCTGAGAACAAGGCATTTAAAGAGGTTTTTTTTTTTTTTTTTTTTTTTAATGCTAGAACTATAAATAACAACGCCAAGCACTGTAGCTAAATGTATGTACTGACTCTGGAGGCTGACAGACAGCCCCCAGGGATCATTTTTGTTCATCATTTGATGCTAGTAGAGATGGATATGTGGGTAGCAATATCCAGGCACATAAGGGCAAATGGGATTTGAGATTGACCACATACCCCTACTTGGGATAAGTAACATTTGTACCTGGCAAGGTGCAGTAAAGCTGTATCTGAATACTGTGTACAACTCCAGCTGTCCTTGTTGAAAAAGATGCAATAAATCCACAGAAGAGTTACCAGGATCAAGGGAATGATAAGATTATCTGCAAGAAACTACACCACCCTAAAACATCCAGAGCTCTTAATTATGAGTATTTCATATCTCAGACTTTAAAGTAACGTAAGATGCTTGACTGTGTCTGGCTGTTGCATTGGCAGTAGACAGTGAAGAAGTAAAGCAGAAGGATCCAGCTGAATTCTACTCTGCTAAGCACTGGCAGCCACAGGGATCTTGGGTTCTGTGGGGCTCTCCAGTTCATGGTGCCATATACTTTCATGGGACGTTGCTTGTAAACAGTCCTTTTTTCAAAAACATGGAGATTTCATTGAAGCAGTTACAAGGAGGAATCTGTATGCTTCTCACTGCTACCTGGCAGAGGCAGTGCTGCAACAGGTTGCGCCTGTGCAAGTGTCTGTCACTCACCTTCACGCCCATGTATAAGAGGGACCCTGCTGAGCTCAGTGATGCACTTTCACAAAATGGGCCTTAAGCAGGAGATGACTTCTGGGCTGGCAGTAGTGAGACTTTTTCTGAAGACCATTTTCTAAAGAGAGAAAAGGTCTGTCAGGCTCTGAAAACTGGCAGAGCTATAGTTTAGACCCATGGGGTGACACGCTGACTCAGTTCCTGCCTTGTTATCTGCAATGAGAAGTGGGAGCTGAAGCTGTGGCTGTTACTCAGATAGGGGATTGAGGTCTTTACAGAGCCCTATGTGTGCTTCTGATCATATTAGGTAGGAAAACAGCTGAAGAAGGAGGCTTTGTTTTTTCTGTTTCCAGTCAGTATAATCTGTGCTAAGATCCATACAGCTTTTGATAGTAAGATGGAATGGATATGGTGTCAAAAGTGCCCTCTCCTCCCCTTAAGAGTATACAGTAGCACATGTGAACCTTTTTTCACTGTGGTGGTTTTTTTTTTTTTTTTTTTTTTTTGTGGATAAGTAGAGAATTCAAACTTCTAGGCTAAAAATTTGTAGTTGCTTCATCACTCGTGTATATTAACTTAATGTTACTTTTTAAGACTAGATAATACACCACTGGAAGCTGCTTATTTTATGCCTTCTTTTACTCTAGGATGTGAACAGTGAAGTCGCTATATGAAATACATATCCCAGCAACACAGTGTGCCATTGTTTTGTGCTTCCTTCACTGTGTCAAATCACATTATGCAGTTGTCACATGAGTATATGTTTATCTTATTCTGTTTTATTTTATTTTGATCTCATAGGTGGTCTTTAAAGTTCACTTTTGAATAGGGCCTTTCACTAATTCCTATCTGTTTTGAAAAACAGCTCTTCAACTGACCTCCGGTTCAGCATGGCTTTGTGTGATGAGGAGAAGAAATTCCGGCAGCAGCGGAAGGATAATATCATGCAGAGTATGAAGTCATTCCTAGGAGAGGAAAACAGCAAGAACTTGACCACTTCCCGTGATGTAAGTTTGGAGAATCCACATAAAAATAAATATCCCTTGGGGAGTTCTGCATTTGTGTCTCAGCTGAAGGAGTGAGGCGCATTAGGCAGAATGGTCCAATGTAATGACAGATGACAAAAGCAAAACAACTTTTTCTCTCTATGCGTAGGATGAGGAGTGATTTTGCTTGTGCCTAAGTGTATAGATAAAAGTTTAAGGAGACAAAATCCTGTACCAAAATGAAGCTGCACTTAAATAAAATTTGTCCATGCTATGCAAAAGGACAGGACTGCAGAAATGCTATTATAGGGTAGAAATGACAGCTTTTGATCTGCGCTGGCACCTTAAAAAAAACTGTGAGTTCTAACATGGTTCTTGGTTTTAATTTTTGAAAGCAGTGTCTGGGTTAGAGTTGGGCAAAGTAGGAGGTGTATCAGAGTGTTTCATTTCTCTCTCTTAGGATGGCCTTGGCTGTATGGCCTTCATGTCTAAAGGACCAGGCAGAAAAAGAGTGGTTTTAATGTTAGAGTCAGTTTATAAATGGTTTCTTTCTTTTACTGTAGCCTGTTCTGTAGGGCTGGGCTTGTGGAGTTTAATTCTTAGAGGGTATCTGAAGCTGCAGCTTTCATCAACTCACTAGTGCTCTGTGCTAGTGAGCCCAGTAGAAAAGTGAGCCGGGCAGAGCTAGATGGATTGGTGATGGTTTGGGTCGCACGGAAGATAAAAAGTGTGCTGAACCTTACTACTCCTTACTGTGATTCTGTACAACAGTTTATTTTGATTTAATGAAGGATACATTCAGTACATGTTCAGTTATTTTTATTGTTCTGGCTTATCCATACTCTTCATTCTTCCCTGCTTGTTTCCTGTCCTGTTTTGCTCCCAGGCTTGCAATAGCAGTGAACAAAACTGGTAAATTTATCTGGATTTAAAATATTGATTCCATTTGTGCTGTTCAGTATAAGCAGAATGTGACAGTATTTCGCAGAAACCAGAACCAACACAGAAGAATTTCCTTCTAAATTGCTGTGAAGTTTTGAGTAGGAAGTGACTGTGTTATTGATTTATAGCTTTGAACTTGTTCTTACTTAGTAAAATGTGCTTGCGTGATTTTACTGAGTAAGATGAAAATATGAAAGTGTTATGCATATTTTATTTGTAGTGATATATATTATATACTTTGTATAGGAATATTTTTTTAATAGGATTTTTTTTTTTATGCGGTGCAGTTATTTTACTGTTCACATGTATCATGGTAGATAGCTGTGGATGATACTGGTCTGGTCTTCTATAGCAGGCATATATTTGTCAGAAAAGATGAAACGATGTTCTGCCAAGTTCCAGGTGAAATTGGAGCGAAGCTTAGTGCCTGAAGTGTCAGTTCTATGCAGGTGGCATATGTGCATAAATTAATCTCATTACTGAAAAAGCTAGGTAAGCTTTCATATTCTTTTTATCGTCATCTTCCCTTGGTATCCCTCGCTGTCTCAAAGTTCATCAGTTAAGCTGCATCTACCAAAACCAAAGAGTATTTGTAGGTTTATCAGCCCTAGGAGGATTGAGGTAATGCAGTCACCCCCTTTTTCGTTTGCCAAGTACGTATTTCTGAGCTGACATGTCAAATATTATAGCTGCTTCCAGCGATGAAAAATCATTTTGTTCAAATTGAAATACAGTTGTGTTCTTACAGCTCGTCATTCCTCTTTTTATTGCTAGAAATGTGAGATAGCAGGAGGATTTATAGTATGTTTGAAGTCTTCATGTGGCTTCAGGAATTAAGAGACATGAGCGTTCTTAGCTGCCTGTGGTTTTTAAACAAGTCACCTACTTAGAGTTCATGTAAGTTTCTTCATCTGTTAATGGCAGTATATGCTTTGCAAGGATGCTAGAAGACATGAATACCTGTGAAACTGTCCACCCTGGATGGAAGATAATTGTGTACTTCCAAGCTTCCGTAGTTTATTCTGAAGCACATTCTGAAAACACAGAAGATGAGATTTCTCATAGTTGTGTATTACTTATTTTTATAGTTTTCATTTAAACAATTTTCTAAACATATCAAAATCAGTTAGAGAGGGTATATAATTCTCGGAGACTGAATTGTCAGAACAATTTTTAACAATCATCTGTGTACCCCACTGCAAGTATTTTTACACTTCAGACCTTCTTGTCCAGGTTTTGTGCACTGTGTTGTTTCCAGGGCAGTTGAATGAGAACATCTGCAGCACTCATTCCCAAAACAGGATTTAATATTTTAGCATTTTTTTTCCAGGTTACTGAAAAATATGATTGAGACGGTCTTTTTCAGAGCTTGTTTTCTGAAATTATATTTTGTTTTTCATTTTCTTGACCTGTTAAGGAGATTAAGTAGGCAGCACTTGTTGAAAGGAGGTGCCTGATGACTGAAGTAGAATTGTTTTGCACTGAGCCTGTTTTACAGTGATACATGATTCCTAGGAACAGTACAAATGTATTGATGAAACTCTTTATCAAAGTTGCAAAGTCCTGTTCAGTGGTGTTTGTTTGAATGATAAAATTTTTTTCAGAACTAGCTTGGTGCTGTGCAGACCAACAATAAGAAAAAGAATCCCAAGCCAGTATAGCTTTCTGCTTGTTCAGAGAAGTATGCAACCTTTTAGAAGTAGGTGTTCAAGATCAGGTTGGATGGGACCTGAGCAGCCTGATCTGGTGGGTGACTACCCTCTCCCACAATGGCGGGTTGGAGCTCAGTGACCTTTAGGGTCCTTTCCACCCAAGCCATTCTGCGATTCTAAGAGTAAATGTGGCAGCATGGCCAGAGATCAGAGCAAGGGGCTGTTGTTACCAAGACTCTTGAATTCAGCTGACAATGTTGCCATTGGCTCACTGCATGACTTCCTTGTGAGTCCCTTGCCTTTTTGGTCTAGATTGCTGATCTGTTTGTGTAGAGTCCCTCAAAAGAGCAGAGTGCTTAGCAACAGTCCCTTATGCATGGAGGTGTAGGTATGCTTTGGTCTCCTCTGTTCTTTCTCAGTGCTGAGGTGGCTTTTCCCTTTGTCCTTTGTATGCAGCTACTTTGACCCTGCTTCTGCCCTATTTATCCTAGAGCAGAACTTGTAGGATGGCTGTATGTGATTCCAGATTTTGTCATTTCTTACCCTTAAACCTGCTAGAAACTGAATTGCAGCTGAAATGCTGCTTTAACAAACCTACCTATCTGGTAGTAGTAAAAAAGATCTTTGTGTTATTCTACACAGCAAGAAAGGACTCATATCTTCATCACCTTGTTTATGTCTCCATGTCAGTTAGTATTAGATTGGTCAAAATAAATGGATGAAGATGTGCAGTAGATGCTTCTCTCCAATTATTTTTTCAGTATTTAAAGAAGTTGTTTCCTGTGGGAGGCTCGCTTCAGCTACTGCCCTCTGCTCTAGAGCTCATCCAGTGCATTTCTAGAAATAAAGTAGTAAATTCAATTCTTCATGTTTTGATTATCATAAGTGAAAATTGAGATTCCTATACATACATGTACCTCTTTGCACACCCCTTCTTTCCTAGTATAGGAATCTTCGATTCTCAGGATGTCTGCGGATTAAGTATACATAAACATTTGCATTCAGATGGTAGTGAGTCTTCTTGACATGCTTTGTTGATCCTACTTGCAGACTTCTCTGAATTCTGAAGGAAGCTCAAATTTTCCCTTGTGCTCTTGCCACTTTACTGATGAATAGATCTGTTGAATAGTGGTGCTTTGAAAGTATTCTCACATACTTTTTTCCAGCCTTGCACCTGCAAACCACCCTCTTCATCCTGTTGGGATTTGTCTATGTAGGTTAATGAGGTGGTGTTTGTAAAGAGCTTTCAAAGTCTAACGTACGTTATTAAATTTCTGATTAGTATTATGGCTCTTCTGTTCAAAGCTACTATTCCGTTATTGAGGTGTTGGCTTAACAAAACAAGGCATGTCCTAAATCTTTACCTTTGCTTTGTCATTTTTGGGTAGATAGCTATCTGTGGATGTGCCTGATGAATGCTGATGCCAGTAAATACCTGTGGTTTATATTACTAAAGCTTAACGCTTATAAAGAAGATTGAATAATGTGGTTGCATGAAGAATAAGTACTTTTTGCAGAATGTAAGCCTCAGGAAGTGTCTCAACTTACTGGTCACTTTGCATGATCATTTCCATTGGGCTATGCAGTTTTGTTCTGCATGGGAGTTTCACTACTTGGAATATGGAGTCTACAGAAGGAAACTGAACTCAGTAGTCATGAGGTTCCATTTCTTATAACTCATCCCATCCATTGCCAGCTTGAGTTTCAGTGACATTTTTGACTGATTACCAGTTTGATCAGATACAGACTTTCTACGCAGCTGTGTGAGTTTTTTACACTCAGTAACAGCCAAGAAGTTGTCTAACCACAATGAACAGTGGAAAATTCTAGATTTCTGAAAGTGGGAGCCAGGTGGGACTCTTGCTTAGTCTAAAATTCTTGATACTGGTAGCAATTGCTTCTGTTCTATTCTGTCTTCTTTCCAGATACTGTGGGAAGCTATGCAGTAGAAAGGAGTGAATGACTTCATATCAGGACTGGGAAAACAGGAAGGAAAGAAGTACAACATAAGACTACTGTAGATACATTTTGAGTATGGCATCACTTATAACTCCATCTGCCTTTGCTCGATTTGCTATCTTTTAGTAGTTAATTAGGTAAACAGATGCCTATGAATTCTCCTTATCTCACCAGTAGCTTTTGTAAGGTTGGTGTAAATTTGAGGCTGGCTTCATGCTATGTAGCAGTATCTTCTTTTTTTTTTTTAAAATTATTACTATCAAATGTGGTTTTAGTCTCCTAACCAAAATATTATTTTTTGTCTTCTGGTTTTTATTAGTAACTCTTCCTGCCTTTGGCTCTGTCACTTAGATGTCATTTGGATTAGAGCTGGTCTTTGGATTGCTTCAAAAATGTCTGTGGCTTTGTGACTAAAAGGTTACCAGTGTCTTTTCATTTAATGTCTTTTCAGTTTTGTTTATTTCCTGGCTTATACAAAATCAGACCCAACAGTCTAAAGAAATTTGGAGTATATTTTTATTAGGAAGTCTTGCTACAAGTGTAGGCTTCTTCAAATAAATTCTGATTATTAAGATATTGGGCAATTAGTGTTCTAAATAAGAGGATATTGTGGGTCCAGTGGCATACTGTTGCCAAAACCTACCTTGGTTTATTCAGGCAGTCTGACTGATATCAAATACTGATGTTATTTTTAAGACTGTATTAGTGAACTGAAAATCCTGCGCATTATTTCAGTTGGCAGGAAGCAAAGGAGGGTCATAACGGTAATATTTGACTTTCACTATGCATACATATTTTACTGCTTGACCCGAGGAATCAGAAAAATCAGGCACTTTCTGTGCCAGTGAGGAACCTAAAATTAAGAATTCTGCACAGTAATAATATTGCACTCTGTCAGCAAATAGTGAACAAGAATTAAGATATAACAACTATAGGGTTACTGTTTGAAAGGAACCTCTAAAGGACAGTCACTTCACAATGCCCGCAGCCCAAGCAGTGACTATCTTTGCCCCCGGTGCTTTACTGTCTGAGCAGCAGCTGCAGTACAGCACTACCAGTCCGTCCCTCTAGTATTTGCAGTAGGTCCTTGCCACCAGTGAAGTCTGCAGACTTCTTTGATGTTTTGCAAAGTGTTACCCTTTGTGCTCTGTAAGGATCACAGCCAGATTAGGAGACTTCTGCTGCTTTTCTAGAGAAAGCCTCACCCACTTGATCCAACTGGTTCGCCAGTCCAAATCAGACTGCCCCAATATCTCTGATCTTAACCCAGAAGCTTCCCAAAGGTAAGTCATTGGTTTCATCCTGATGAAAATCTGTTCAGGAAGATGTTCCTCACTCTATTGGTTAAGAGGATTATTTGTTTTCCCAGTGGACCATTTTCATCGTCAACGCTTCACAATCATGACAACAGGAGTCTCCTGGTGATACCACCTGTGCGTGACAAGATCAGCCTGAGCTATTCCTCTTCCAGACTGAAAAGATCAAGTACACAGGCCACAGGCTTGGGACCTTGGGCCCCTTATTCCTTCTTAGAGATGAGTCAAAGCCCTTCTCACCTTGGTCTGTGTCAGTAATGCCACATGGGTGAGTGGTGAGGAACTGGAAGGCCAAATGAGACTCGGCCTTCTCTGCGTGCTGTCCTGGATCCTGAGTCTGAATGAGCAGCAGGCCTCCCTGTGCAAGCTGGTCTGGCTGTCAGGTTGACCTGTGTCCCAGAGAGGAGGGAGTAACCAGCTGCTTGTCACATTGTAACCTTGTTTCTTAGAGAGTAGCCAGTCCCAAATCCTCCCTGACAGCATTTGTTCACCCCTCTCTGTCACTAGAGCTCTGAACCAAGGTAAAGTGCTGGAGGTGGCAGGGAGGACTTCCCTCACCACATGAAGTAGCAGATTTGCTACTGCCTATTCTGGAAGCTCATGCTTCCTTCCTGCCCTTGTGTTGCCTTAGTTGTGTATCTTCCTCCTTGCTCACCTGGGAGCTAGGCCCAAGTAGCCTCCCTTTACATCCCTTCGTGCCAGGTGGTGCCTTTCATTTGTGCCTCCTGGTTCCCTGTGGTCCCTTGGTACCAGCTAAATAGGAATCTGAAAGGATGTCTGCCCTAGCATGAGATTTTCACCTTGGCAGAACCTCAAATCTTGCTCTGCTGGTTGATTCCTGGTTGCTCTTGCTTGTGGTCCCATGCTGCAGTCTGTAAGTACTTCTGCTGTACAGTTCTTGGTGAAGCAGAAGGGACTGAGCAAATGATATACAGAAGCTGTACATCACTCTTGGGCCCAGTAATGCTAAGGTGGACAGTTAGCCTCGTGGTGCATTCATGGTACTGTTCCTATTTAAATGTCATATCTCAGACTGCTTTATTAAACTTATTTTGCATTCTTTTACACACGTGCCACTAAGAAACTGCAAAATAACTTCTGTTTGTCTTGTCACGCACGGATGAGGAAAAGTGTAGGTCTTGAGTCTACTGTGAGGCTCACTGCGTGGTGACTTTATTAATTGCACACAGTTACTATGTTTGGCCTGTGATTAGTGAATAGCATTAATTTACTACTTAAGTCTGTAATGGAGCTGATGTGATGAGAGACTATTCTTTTATTTTCTGCAGGTACCAGTGATAGCAGTACTGGGATCAGGAGGTGGATTTCGTGCCATGGTTGGGTTTGCTGGAGTCATGAAAGCGCTTTATGAATCAGGAGTTTTAGACTGTGCAACTTACATTGCTGGTCTTTCTGGATCCACGTGGTAAGAGATTTTTCTTTTACTTTTTTCCTCAGGAAGTTTGAGAACAAATTTTCATGTGAGTGAACTTATTTCTGAGGGGCTTACTCACATCAAATCATCACTATCAGCAGATAAGAGGCTCACAGAGCCAACTGTCTTACAGCGCAGCATGTCAGTAGACCAGATCTGCTAGCAGAGGTGTTCCAGAATGCCTGGGGGGGTGAAAACAGCATGGTCTCCACGTGATCTTCCCGGCAGCTTTGCTAGCAGGAACAGATGTAAAGAGGTGCTACACATGTACACCCACATTTCTTTATCTGTGGTCAGTGCTGAATATATTACAGCTGTGTAAGAGATTTTTTCATCTTGATGGGTGAACAAAAAAAAATTCACACTGTTGATATAAACCCAAGTATTTTCTTTTTTGTTTTCTTTTTCTGATTAAATGAAAAAAAAAAGTCTTCAGTTTGAAGATGAAGACTCATCCAACACCAAGTGGACTGTATCCTTTTGGAGCACTTCTCAGCGATTCTTGAAATCGTTGAAAGGTCTGCTCCATTTTTAGATTCACTACTCTCCTTCATAGTGGTTACTGGTGATGTCCAGGGCCTAATTGGGAATCATTTCTTAGCATAAGGAAATTAGAGCAGATGTATTTCAGCTTTTAGGAAAGAATAGTTTGCCATGCTGTAGGTGATACTGATTGCAATGTATCAGAAAATGTGTTGTTTTTTTTTTAAAGAAATATGTCAGCCAGATGGGAGAAAAGATCTTCCAAGATGTCTCAACTTGAGAATGCCCATATCAGGTAGCTGTGATATCCTTCTGACTCAGTGAATGCCAATAACAGGAGAAGATCAGATTGACAACACTATGAAAGGCACTATCTGGCTGTTATGGCTCAGGGCTTTGTAGGCAGCAGAATAATTTGAACCCTGGTGTTACATCTGCTTTGATCAGTCTTCTGAATAAGAGGATTGCTATTCTCCCTGACCAGTGTTATGAATCTGCAGCCTTTTGTCTTCTTGGCTTTTATAAAAGTTATCCCAAATTGCACTTATTACAAATGTCGAAACTATTTATTTTCACATTTCTTAAATGAAATGATGTAACATTTTAAAAGGCTGTGTAATTTGCATCAGCTGAAGACATCTGGCAAATACAAGCCAAATTTCGTAACTGTTTGGCCTCCTGAGCACTACGTTTTCTTTGTTAAGTGTAAACTGCATTTTTTATTGTCTAACTAAAACTTGGTTTTAATGTCAGTTGGTCAGTTTGCAGTAGAGGATGTTGCATCTTAAGAAAATTTTGAACTTTTCAAGGAAGTATCCCAAATGTCACAATAAATGATTTTAACATAACTGGTTCTTTCTGTATGTACGACTTTGAATACTTTGAAACCGTTCAGGGTTACCTAATACAAGAAAGGTGTCCACAGACTGAATGAATTCCATCAGAGTACCACCTAGGAAATTAGGGGATTGGAATTCTTGGAAAGCTGAGGTGGGTGGATTTTTTCAGCCTTGAGGAGGGAGGACAAAGGTAGTGGTATGGGGAGGTCTTGCTGCTATCTTCAGCAACCTAATGAGTAAAGGAAACAGGTTCTTTGGAGATATACAGAGAAGGGACAAGGAGTAATGGCTGTAAGTTGTGGCAAGAGAAATTTGTTTAGCTACTAGGAAAATTGTTTTGCAGTGAGAATGGTCAAGCACTGGAATGGATTGCTCCATTGTTACTTGACTGGGCTGGGTAGGATGTCTGACTCAGTGAATGCTTGCTGTGGGAGCAGAACTTGACTGAACAAAGCCCTGAGCAACTGGATCTGACTTTTAAGCTGGCTCAGCATTGAGCAGTAGCTTGGACTAGAGGCCTCAAGGCTCCTTCCTCCCAGTCTAAATCACATGATTATATGAATGTCTAGTTTCTATAAGACTGAGGGAAAATGGCTATTTTTGTAATAGTGAAATATGCATGAGTGGGAGATATACCTGAGTTGAGTTTTATCCACTGGTCTAACTCTAAGCAAGTACATGAATTTTAGTTACACGTTCTAAGAAAACACTCTTAAAGTTGCTATTTGAAATAGATAATGATCTGTTCTATTCCCTGTTATTTTTTTCAATTATTTTCAGCTTTGGGGTGAGGCTTGATCCCACTCCCGCACTATACGGGAAGTTTCTGAATCTTCTTAAATGCCAGAACAGCCTCTGAACTAAAAAATAAAAATCTGTGATTCAGATTTAACTGTAAGAGGCTGGCACCCAGGAACGTGTTTCTGCTGGATATTCTGGTTGGTGTGGCAGATTACTGCTCTCTGTTAAGTGATCTGGATGTATCTTTTCCAATTTGCAGCAAAAGGGGAAGATCTCCTTTGACTGAATGACGAGCAGTTAAATTGTGTAGCATAGTGTGAAGGTTTGTCAGTGAATTTCTAGGGAGTGATATGCAGTCCGTCGTCTGAAAAGATGTCAGCTGGGCATGTGGTTCTTTCTCTAGAAAACCAAGGTGTGTATTCAGAGGTCACCCAATGTAAACCTATAGAACATGTATCAAAATAGCAGGATTATCTGAACTGATTCAGTCAGAACCATATTTGAAAACAGTGGTATTTAAACAAATTTACTCTTGCTGTCTTTGTGATGTCACCTATTCAGAATTTCCTCGCTTGATTAATAAATAAATTGTCACTTTAGCACTCTTTATATTCTTTTTCTTCCATGAATTCTGGTAGTCTGGAATAATGCTCTTTTCTTTCTGTATTTTTTGAAGGGTGGAGTATCGCTTTCCTGGAGGGAGAGTCAGACTTTTGCTTGTTTACTCAGATGCGTGCCGAACCTTGGAGCAATGCATTTACCTACTTGACTGTTTCATCTGTCTTCTTGTTTCAACCTTGTGCTGAATTCTTCATCCTGCGTTTTCCTTTCTCTGCTTGGTTGGAAGCTTGCTGCTGCTGTATTTGTTCCACCCATGGGCTGACGTCTATGCTGAGCTTTAGAGACTGTACAAGGACTTAGTGAATCAAGTTCTTCCATCTTGCATGTGACTAACTTCACCATGCCGTCATCTAAATTGCAGAATAATGACCTCTGGGCTAAGATTACACAGTGTGTGTGAAACTGCTATGCAGAATTATGTGTGAAGTATGGTATGTATACATGAGCCAGCTAATTGAATAAATAATAGTGAAAGGAGCCTCTACTACGTTTGGATGGCATATCTAGAGTCTTCAACCATCGTTTTTCTTGAGCTGGCCAAGCGAAAACCACAGTTGTCTACATCTGAATCTAAACTTTGTTTTGAGTAAACAAAACCTCAGTTTCCAGAGTTACTCAATGACAAAATTACAATTTGCCCAATAGGCCTTCACTAAATCCCCAGTTAAATCCCTGCACAGGTTGTAGTTATTACGTTTCATCCTAATTTGAAAACATCTACATCCTGGAAAGTATGCTAGTACACTGGTATATTTTAGGGTTTTTTGAATCTCTGTATTCTCATAGAATATCCAATCCTCCTGTTTTTCAGCTTTCCACAATTCTGTCCAGTATCCCTTAAGCAGGTAAATGATAAACACATTAGAATTTTACATTGTAAATATTATGGAACTGTTGAGTACTTGCTTGTATGATTCCACTTATAACAAGATATGTAGCTTTCTATACTTTGAGGAAGAAAAAAAAAAAAAAAGATTTACAGTGAGTAAAGTAATCAGCAAGTGAACAAGGCTTTGGCACTTACAGAGCCTGCTTTCTGTTGCAGGTACATGTCAACTTTATATTCACACCCGGATTTTCCAGAAAAAGGACCAAAAGAGATTAATCAAGAACTGATGAACTCCGTCAGTCACAACCCACTTCTGCTGCTCACTCCTCAGAAGGTCAAACGCTACATTGAAGCACTGTGGAATAAAAAAAGCTCAGGGCAGCCGGTCACTTTCACTGATATCTTTGGAATGCTAATAGGTGAAACACTTATTCATAACGTGAGTGCATTTTTTTTTAATGAATATTAAAGCTGTGAAACTATTGCTAGTTTGGTCTGTTGCTGTTTTTTTTTGTTGTTGTTTGTTTATTTTAAATGACCTTGGTAACATTTTGCAAAGTATATTTAGCAATAGAAATATTTGAAGTGATAGCTGAACAGATACTGGGTAAGAAGCTTGTAAAATGCCTTCCGTGCTCTGGGATATGTTTTGGAATGGTTCTCATTTCATTAAGAGGTAGGAAAACATACATTCATGTGCAACGGAAATGAACTCAGCTGCTGGATAATTGCAGCATGCTCTTAGCGTGCATATCATCCACAGAAGTTGCTGCTCAAGCATTTTCAACAGTTACGCAATGTTGCAACATCTTTACACACATTCTGCTATGACAGAAGCAGCAGTTACTTAACAAAATACTATTTTCGATGTGAAAGACCAGACCCACATTTCTAATACTAATTGTTTTTCTGAGAAATGAGACAATAGCAGTGTTTCATACTGTTAGATTTTATTATTGACAAATCCTATTTGACTGAATCAGGCACAGACTTCAAGTTGAAATGAGTCAAGTAAGCAGAATTTGAATTTGATCTTATCGTAAGATTGAAATGTGTTAATAGATTCACAGACTTTTTAATGCACATGTTCATTTCATAAGTATATATGTTAGTTTTAAACACTAAAATACTGAAAAACAGGCAATGCAACAAAGGAAAGTGGGTGATCCTTTTAGGCTGCTTAGAAGTCCCTGCACATTAAGGAGTTAAGCAGATGCACAGATGTTTAGCTGAAATCTGAACCGGACACTGTCAGTGAGTAAAGAATGTAAAGCTTTTGTTTTTTGCAGGTAACAAGTCCTAGTCCTATTGTGCCATAACTATTTTCATTCTTTTCTTAGTTGCAGTCTCCAGAATACCATCTGGGGGAGATGCTGGCCCTTAGTTAGCCTCTTAATGGTCCATCTGCTTTTCCTAGCTTTTTCTGAGTTCCTAGAAATAGCACAGACTGAAACACATTATCTGATCATTAATGGCCATTCACAGTGAGAGGTTTTTCCTTTAGTGGTTTGCCATAGCAGAAGAACCTGCATTGACCAACAGTACTGTTTCCTTTGTGGTTATGTTATCTTGGATTCTACATAGACTGCAGTGAAAGTAAAGCCTCCTATTTATTTCCATGGAATCTACAACAGATACAAAGAACACAATAGCACTGACAGAGCAAATTCTCAGCTACAAAGCACTCTTTTTCAGCACATCACCACTATTAGCTGTGCATTTTCACCAGTGATGAAATGATGCCTGTGTACCACAATGGTAAAAATCTACATTGCTGTCTGGAACATGACTTGTCTTTCACGTCTCTGTCACCACCACCTCACTGTGGTCACATCCACTGTTTGGTCTCCATGAACATTCACAAGCATCAATGAATGTCAGTGGATACCATTTTATCTGCATGGAGGAGTTTAATTCCACTCCTTTGCTTCATACATACATCCATGTCAGGCACCATTTTGTCAGGCTGCCTTTCTGCTGCCATCTGTCACACAGCAACAATATGTAAAAGGAAAGTGATGAGAAGATTCAAACTCTACTGCCATCCCACCAACATCTGCATCTGATGTCATGGACCAGCATTGTAACATAGGAGGCATTACTTTCAGAGCAGCCCACATATAACTCATGCTTGTATCATCTTTCTGTCAACTCTTTATCTATTCCTTCCCTCCTGAGTTGTGGAGATAAAAGGCATTCAAACAAATTGCTTCTTTTTACAATTTCTTCTGTTTTATTGGAATTATTTTGTCCACTTTTGACAGAAACTTGTAGTCTCCAAAGTATCAGCAGTCTGTCACAGGATCTCTTTGGATGTAACTTCTTTCTTTTCACACAGAGAATGGACATCACTCTGAGTGACATGAAGGAGAAAGTCAATGAAGCACAGTGTGCTCTTCCACTCTTTACATGTCTCCATGTCAAACCAGATGTCTCAGAGCTTATGTTTGCAGGTATGTTTTCAATCTGTCTGTGGAATCATTTGTGAAAAGGAATGAGAAGTGCATGATTGAAAAAAGAAAAAGCCTGTGTTTTTTTTTTTCTAACCTCTGAGAATAATTGTGTCTGACTACACTTTATTTACCTTGTGACAAGGTCTAGGTAAGAACCTGGCATTTTATTAAACATTCCTTTGAGTTTGACAAAATACATAATGCGATGAGCCGACTACAGGGAGCTCTCATTTAAAACAAGAATAGAAATCTGTGATAAAGAATGTACCAAAGCAAAACATCATAAGAACAGTTCTGACTGTTTTGAAAGATGATGAGGAAATAGACATGTTTGTGCTCAGTGGTTGCTGGGAATCTGACAGTAGAATCTGCTAACAAGATGTTTCAAGGATCAGCGAGCATGTCCTTATGTATATACTTGGTTGGTTGGGGCAGTATGTGGCCACAGTCTATCAGAGCAAAGCAGCTTTGAAGAAGAGATGTTGAATACTCCTATTACTCATGGCATATCCTGGAGCTGAGCTTTTGCTTGTCTTTTAAGGTGCATCTTTTCCTGTCCCTATTACCGAGTAAAACAGAAAGATAAATAGAGTGTATTTTAGATCAACTGCTTTTTTTTTGTTCCTGGAAATTCTACCACTGTTTCAGGCTTCTGTGGAATGATAAGTTCCGTTCTCTATCTCTTGGGAAAAAAAAAAAAAAAAAAAAAAAAAAAAAAATTCCTACGAGTTTAAAAGGATATCACCTATCCATGTAGTAGCTCAGTAGATTACAGGAGTCAAGGTAAAAAGCTGGTGGTTCTCCATCAGGAGAATGCCATTCAATATTGGAATTCCAAAAAGGTAGAGGGAAACATTTTCAGTCAGGCCGGGTTATTCCAACAGATGTACTCCTTTTTATTTCTTGTATGGTGTATGGTACTGTTGGTGACTTAAAAGAGGCTTTTGCTTTTATTCATAGCTTCTAGTCCCGTCTAGTAACCTGATTTGAGATACTCTTCTGGCACTAGCTGCTGTACAAGCAAAGGGATCTCTGTGCCAAGATAGTTATATGACTGAGAAAGGAAGCACTGAGTGGCTCAGCAGAGGTTTAGAAGTCCAATTATATCCAGATTTCCCAAAAAGCGTTTGGAAAAGTCACTATCAAAAATTTGTTCGTAATAAAAAACGAGACTGTAAGTTTACAGTTTTCATAGGAGAATTTCTGCTTTTCTCCTCAAAAACCTGAAAGCTCATCGGTTTAACATACAAATGTTTTGTTTTCTGACGACTTTTTGTTTTATGAGGAATTTTGTTTTGGTTTCTTCTTTACTGTTTCTAAAAATAAAATGATCTTTCATTAAGAGCAGCCTTCTCAAAGCAAGTCCAGAAACAGCTGAAGGCTGGTAGATTTCTCCAGCCTTCCTAACTAGGTTAGAAAAAATACCACCTCTGTCAATGGATCTTGTTTTTCCTTTTTGAGACATCATCTTTGTCATCATAGAGGATGATCTTGATTGTTTCTTTTCTAAGATTCCTTTCTCCTTTTAGAACTGAGCAGGCTTTGAACTAAAATATTTACGCTTTCTTGTTTACTAGATTATAGACTTAAGTAAGATGTTTCATGTAGCTTCAGAGTTGAAATGCATTAGTTACATCAGGTAGTGTTCCTTTGAGGTGTGATGGTGCAAGATTTTCTGCAGCTGCTAATTGCTCTCATGCCCCAGTCTCTGCATGCTTTCCCAGTACTCCTGACCCTGGCTGTGCTGGCTGTACCCAGAACTGCAGCCATTGCTGTAACTGAACATAGTTACGGTGGTCTAGTTGAAGACAGCTTCTTAAATTACATATTATTACTATTTTTTAATTAAGATATCTTCCTAAATGATAAAAAGATACTGATATCCAGTATTAAAGAGAGGAGTGGAGAGACTTCTGACTCTGAATGGCTGCTGTCTCAGGGAGCTTCAGGAATGGCAGAAGAAGCTAAGGCAGAAGTCCTTAAGTCCATTTTAAGACAAATGCATTATTTCTGTGAACAGGATTTGCTTTCAGAAATCATCATTGTTAGTGCAAATAGAAAAGTAAAACCGGACAATCACAGATTTAAGTTAATTCTAATTCTAAAGTGTTTCACTATCAGCATGATTCTAAAATACGTACCTGCCAAAGCATGCTGGTGACAAAAAGGCAAATAGCTTTAAGTTCCTGGACTGGATCTTTAAAGGAATTTCCTTCTGTTCTAATAACTGAAAATTCATTTGTGGGTGGTTTATTTGGAAAGTAGGATGTTGTATTTGACTCATGTAGTTAAGCATTGCCCCATGAAATTAAACTCATAGCAGTCATGATTAAATCTTTCCATTTTGGGGTAACTTTCCTCTTACTGTTTCAACAGAAATGCTGAATACCTGGATGAGTGGATAGCATTCTGTGACCTGTGGGGATTTCTGAAAGCTCTTTCTTTTGACTTTCTGCTTCAGGGTTATTTCTAATCTATAGTTACAGAAGAAGCAGCCAAATTGATCACTACTAAAAATCTGGAAGATAAAGCAGATGAGCAAAGTAGTGAAAATGTAGGGTATTTTTTATTCACTTCTGCTCAAAGATAAAGCAAATTCTTTGATAGAAGCAATTCCACTTGTACAAAAACAGTAGTTCAAAATCAACTAAAATACATTTTCTAAAGACATAAGCTGTAGAATGTAAATCTCTTCTAAGGTTTGAAAATGCATTAGAATATTTTGCTTCATGTTTGAATGAATTCTGTATTTGTCAAGCTGGTGTACACATTGGTAACTTTCTCAAGTGCCTCAGCTTTGACTTTTCTTGTTGCATTTCTCAGGAAACATTTTTGGTGTAACCTTCATGCCTCTGCTGTAATCTTTCACAACATCACAATCTTTCTTGCCATGTTAAATAATTTTTCTGCTGCCTTTGTCACTATCATCCACAATTTGGATAGCATATTTGGTAGGATCATGGTGAAGGAAAAGAAACCTGGAACTAAGACCCATATTGGTGCTTTATGTAACAAGGAATCATATGGGACTGTGAGATGAAAATGAGATGTCATTTTGTTTTTCCTGTTTGTGATTGCTGTTTTTTTTTTTTTTGTTTGTTCTTCCAACCTTATATTTCTCCTCCAAATGTTGTGATAAGAGGGAATGGAAATGACTATTCCTCCTTTGCTGTGACTTAATGCTGTACTTCATTTGCAAACAAAATTTTCAATTCGCCACAATGTAAGAGACATTACTGTTGGTTCAGAACCCATTTAATTATTATTTGTTTCTTTGTATGGGAGCCTCGGCCATTTATGTGTGAACATCCTCTGTTTCTATTCAGATTGAGATTGTGATACAAATTTCCTATTTTGCAGACTGGGTGGAATTCAGTCCATATGAGATTGGTATGGCAAAGTATGGCACTTTTATGTCTCCTGATTTGTTTGGAAGCAAATTTTTTATGGGAACAGTGGTGAAGAAGTACAGTGAAAATCCTTTGCATTTCTTAATGGGTAAGTATGTGACGGAAGGAAACTTGAAATTAATTTTAATAGTTCATTAACAGGTGCTTATAAAGGCAAGCGTAAAATACGGGAAGCAAGAAGTACCATTTTAGTTGGTGGGAAGGCATACACTTGGAAGATTTCACAGACATGGGTTGTCATTTCCTAGCTTTGGGTTTCTGGTAAGTCTGAGTTTGACATAACATGTTCTTCCATCACAAGTCTGTTCAGAATGAAAGCAACTACTTAAATATTGTTGTATGTGGTTGTTTTTTGTTTTTTACTATTCATTTTTTCTTTTTCTACCAGCCTCCATTCATTGTTTTTACTTTACAGGTGTCTGGGGCAGCGCGTTTTCTATATTATTTAACAGAGTGCTCGGTGTCTCCAATTCTCAAAATAAAGGTCCCACCATGGAAGAAGAACTAGGTAACTTTAGTAAATAATTATATTACTAAGCAGAACAATTCCTAACAAAATTCAGTGGACTCTCTGTTGAAAGATTGCACTTTGTTGGTAGTGACTGTAAGAATGTGTAATGCGAGCAAGTTGAACTGCTGACGTTGCTAGATCCCAGTGAGGATAGGGAAAGAAAACCAGAACTTCTCTTAGTTTAACTTTCTTTTATGATTGTCATCAGAGATACTGAACATCACATGCATATATCTACCAAATATTTTCATAGAGGTGTAAGATTCTACCACTCTTTCTTACGCTAGTTTTTACAGATTGAAAGAAGACAAATGCTTTATAGTTACTTTTATAATCTTTTGACACAGTGCTGTATTATTCTAGAAATTAGTCAAGTAAACATAAATTTTATCATTTCTGAATTGTTAGATTACTTATTTCTAATCACAATTCAGCTGCTGATATCTGATCCTTCGCTTAATAATTTGGTAATTTTGTTTCCATTCCTAATGTACAAATGGCAAAATAACTGTAACTAGAGTTGTAGTTTGCTTGGGTTAGACTGCTGTGTTTTACTTGAGAATGTTGTTGATAAGGAAACAGCTTTTTAACACTTTTTTTCATATTAAGAAGGCATTACAGGGAAACTTATCTGAAACAATAGGTGAATTTTTTTAGAATGCAGATGAAGTTGATTAAAAACCAAATCCCTAAACCCTCAGCTGTATCTCTCTTCTAATAGATGTTACTCAGCTGTTTGATACTGTACTTCATGAAAGAAAATGGGACCTGTGTCTGCAGGTTCATATGCCTCGTACACCTCTTGAGTGTTAACACCAATGGAGGGTATCTGTTAATGAATCTGCTAGTAGAAGGGTCTATCTAATTGCTTATGAGCAATTGAGAGACAGATATTTATCTCCTATCCCCAGCTAACGTCTGTATTTCACATGTAATTTGAAAAGTGTACTCTAAGATTTTAAAGTACTGATTAAAGGAAGACCACAATCTGTTACCAGAGCTGCAGATGTCCGAGTAAAATCTCAGTACCACTAGAGTGTATGGCAAAATGCCAGTGGGCATCAGAAGAGCCACAATTGAACAGAGAATCTATTAGTCAGACCTAGCAGCAGTAAACAAGCACTTTTTCTTAGTGTTTGCTTTAAAGAGATGATGTGATATTCTGCAATTGGATTTGTTATTTTTCTTATCTTCCTTTTTGGTCATTGAGGGGAGCTGCTGCTATGCGGGCTGCGTTAATTTTTACCTGTTTTCTATGACATGGCTTTGGAGTTCATATGTGTCTGACTTTTCTATGTGTGTGTATGTAATTGGCATTTTTTGGATAGTGATTGAGGATCCCTGACTATTAAAAAGTATTTAAGGAAAAATCCATGATGACAAGAGCTCTTTTGTTTTGTTAGGTGATTTTATAAAGCTATAGGAGAGCATAACCATCTTCAGGAAAAAGCAACAATGATAGCCATCTGTATTTGTTATTCTTTACAGAGGTTAACAGAGCTGTATTTTTTTTACAGTTGGCAATATGGTAAATCTCTCTCCTTTCAATCTACTCTGATTACAGGAAATAGATTTTAACCTTCAAACTAAAATAACAGTGATATTGCCATTGCATACCATATGGCATATGATGGAAATGATAACCTAAAAAATGAGTGTACCGACATATGATGATAGAATATTCCAAGTTGGAAGGGACCCCCATGGATCACAGAGTCCAACTGTTGGCTCCACACAGGACCACCCAAAACCCAAACCCTACATCTGAGAGCAGTGTCCCTGCACTCCTTGATCTGTGGCAGTGTTTCCCTGTTTGAATATTAGCAGTGGATTAAAGAGTCTCCTGTTGTCTTCCTAGTTCACTAGGAGCTACTGAGACAATAGAGGCAGACAATCCGAATTTTACTTCAGGTGAATGAGATGTGTCAAATGTGTTGCAGTAGCAGGTAGTGTGTACTGCTTTTAGGTTTTGCATTTGTTTTTTGTCTTTTTTTTTTCCCCAGCCTTTTGGTTAATCTGCTTATTGCAAGCTAACACCAATATGTTCTGATCAGATTCTGAACATAGAGATGTCCACAACAGATGAAATCTCTCAGCTGTATTTTCTATTATGAAAAATGTCACAGTTTTATGCCTCAAGTTGGTTTGAAATTCTTAGCTATTCTGACAGTTAAGCTGTAGTAGTTCCAAGTAATTTTGTATTTCTTTTAACAGAAAATATTAGGCTAAAGCACCTTGTAAGTAATGACAGCTCAGACAGTGAAGATGAATCACAGCATCCAAAGGGTAAGGAAATTGGCACATTTTATTTCATACTTTACTTTTTTCATCAGCTTTCTTGTAACATATTCAAATTTCGTGGATGTTGTCGAATCCCATTTTCCTTAGCCTTATCAGTCCCTTGCAAATGATAACAGTGGTAAAACTTAACTATTTAGCACAAGGGTTGTAAAGGAGCCAGTGCCTCAGGAAAACAGAGATATCTTGATCAAGACCCCTCAGAAGGCCTTTGTTTTGACCTTGTGTCTCCTGCTCAAGTCAATGAGTAAATGACTCTCTTGCATGCCTTCAGTCTTATCATTCACCCAGCAAGGCTTCACAGTGATCTGCACTTTCATGTACATCCAAAAATCAGACTTTCTGAGCCAGTGATCTCCTGAAGTTCTGCAAGCTACAGCTCAGAGGCATTCTTGAATTGTTATCAGCATAGCAAACTAGCACTACCCATTGTTATGAAGGGTTCCTTATCAAATATTTACTTGAGAATGGTTTACTTTGTGTTCCCAGTATTCACAGATATCTTCCAGCACCTGCACAAACAATATCTGGTACAGGAAATTCCTAGTGGTTGGCGTAGCGCTTTAAACAGTGCCCAAATCCAGTTTCCCAGAACAGACACAACCACATGTGGTAAGAAAAGATCCTACTGAAAAATTCAGGCACCTGAACCACCTGAGCATGACTGAGATTTCAGTCTGGATACCAGTTTCATCCTAATAAAATTTTCTGTACATGATGATACTTTTAGGGATAATAGTGATTTTCATCTGGAAAATTCAATTATTTTTTAAACTTAAGCAAGGATGGGAATGCGGCTCTGTGTGCTCATTTGTAATTCTAAAGACTGCAGGATGAAAAAAAAATCTTGTGATACCACTTTCTATGCTGCAGATTTCTTGTTTAAGTACTAGAAGCTCTGTTTAAGCCAGCAAGAAACACTACATTTCTTTGTAGCCATAGGGAGGACAACCTACAGATCTCTTCTGTGTGCACTTGGTTATCTTCTGTAGGATATTTTTGTATGGATATTGGACCTCAGAACTGTGGTGTTTGATGTTTGTTTTCTCTCTACTTGTATAAAGAGCCTGAGCCTGAGTTATTTCCATGTATAAAGCAATTGAAAAGCCAAGTTATGGCATGTTATAAATGTCAGGTCACACTAGTCCAAGCATTTTAGCATTTATAACATCTAGTTGTAGATATCAAAGTTTGGACATTTTATTGTACTACTTAATTAAAACTAAATATTGATTATTGTCTCTGGTTTAGTGAAGTTATATTCTCAGATATTTTAGAATTTCTGTGTGATAACATTCTCATTCATGCAGATGTCACAGAATTTATATTTAATATCTACAACTTTATGCATACTCCCATATCCACTGTGTCTGTGAAGAGTACATCTGAGTCTGTGACTGTCTGCAGTTAAGTAAAATAGAAATGACCTCTTTTTGAGCAGAGGCCACCCAAAGCCAGCATAAATACTGTATCTCCACCTGAGAGTGGTATTTTCCAAGGACACTGTAAAGGGATATGCTAAGGAGAACCATACAAAGATTTTATGAAGATTTAGAGGCCTAGCACTGGTTCCTTAAGGAAAGCTGGATTTCTAGCAGTCAGCAAAGGATGAAGGAGGGTGTCAATATACATCTAAATGAATTTGAGTCTACAGTAGGCAGATATTGGTGACTCAAGTTTGTCACCTAAGTCCAGGACAGGTCAAATCATATTTTCATTGCCTTTGCCATCCCGACTAGCTAAAATACAGCTCAGGTCATCTAACATAGTCCCAGCATGTTTTTCTGTTGGACATAGCCACGCTGCTGTAGTGCACATGAGAAGTTTGCTGTCTTGTGAAGGTTAGAGGATGATTTCTATACATTCTTTCCATAAAATTGTTGCAGCAGAGCTCCTTCATTCAGTCTGTGGTTCTTTGAAAGAAGGCAGTGGCCTAGTTCTGTTTATTTTAGTTCTTTTATTTCATAAGACCCAGAAATTTTAGTTTAATACTTCACATGTTACTTACCTCACCATTTAATTTTTTTCTTTGTCCTGTACAGGCACTGAAAATTCAGAGGCAAATGAAGAGTATCAGAACAGCAGCCAAGAAAGCTGGGTGCAGCGAATGCTGATGGCTTTGGTGGGTGATAGTGCCCTTTTCAATACGAGGGAAGGGCGTGCTGGGAAAGTGCACAACTTCATGCTGGGATTGAACCTCAACAGCTGTTACCCACTGTCACCTCTGGCAGACCTCCTGACTCAGGAATCTGTGGAGGAAGATGAGCTAGATGCAGCCGTTGCAGGTTAGTTCGCAGAAAGCCTGTGTTGCTGCATATTCATTGGTTAAACTGTGAGTTCCTCGGTGTAGTAACATTAACTCAAACTACCCAGCTTACAACTGCCCTTGAACAAAGGTGGGACAACATTTCTCTATAAGCAGTCAAGAGTACTG
>PPHD01002516.1:3502-35463 GCA_002909625.1 Bambusicola thoracicus | reverse complement strand
AATTTCAGTTGAAATAGCAAAGCCCTTTACAAGTCGGGGTCGGCCCTGTATGTATTGCTTACTAAAATGGCAGCTATTTTTCTTCTCCTCCATTCCTGCAGTGTAGAAACATCCTCACAGATCCATTCCTAATCTGGGGGACACATTAGCATTCTCCCAACCCAAGGCACTGTGTGCCAGGTTCCAACCAGTGAGAATTAAAGTGTAAGCCCAGGAAGGCTGTAGCCCAGAACAGAGCAGACGTGCTCTGAGCCTGAGTGCTGGGCTCCTGTTTGCTATAGAGATGCCACCTTCATTGTGAGCTCCTCGATGTGTGTGGGTCGGTGGGGAGAAAGCCATGAGTGGAATCACAGAAACAGCTTGGCTTGGAGAACTGAATTCAAGATGCTGTGTGACATCACCTCGGAGCAGCATGCTTGCCTTTGCTGTTCCACCTGTCTGCAAGCAAGGTGAGCAGGATTGGTCGGGGAAGCAGGAAGGATGACCCAAACCAGCTGAATCCCAAAGGAGGCTCCTTCTCCTTCCGGTTTAATGCGCTTCTTTGCCTCGAAGCAGTGCTGGCTGTCTGGGCATTAGCAAGCTGTGTGGTGCCATTTTACCCTCACTTCAAGCGCTGTCTGGCGATGAAGATTCATGTCCTCAGGGCCTGTGAGCAATTAACTCGCTGCTAGGGATCTGGTGCTGTTGGATTGCAGAGAAGCCAAAAACAATAGCATGAAAAAGCCTCTTCTTTTGCAGTTTGCTTGTCAGAAACCACTCAGCACCTCGTCTAGCAGCAAGGCAGAGTCTCACTGAGCAAATGCAGACTTCTGAACTTAGGGAGACTTTAGCCCATCGCTTCTTGCACTTCATTATTTGCCTCTAAAAAGTAACAGTGGAGAGCCAGGAGTTGTGTTTAACTGCCCGATCCCCAAGGAGCAGATACAGGAGCTTGTCTCTCAGTGATGCTCTTTCACACAGCCTCTCCCACATTCTGCAGCCCTCATCTCCTGCAGCAGCTGCCACTCCTGTTGTGCCAAGGTGGTTCAAAGGCAGCTCCTCCAGTGGTGGCGTACAGCATTGGCTCTGTGCGGTGTTACTCAGCCCTGTGCGGTGACTCCACCTGTCCTGGCAGAGGCAGATGTGAGAAATCCCCATGGGAGCATCCTCAGTTTGGATGAGGGCCGTCCCAGAGGGGCTGAGCCCTGCGACGGGGTGCCCTCGTGGATCTGGTTACGGGGTTGCTGCTCTGCTGCAAGGTCCTGCCAGCAGGCAGGAACGTGGGGTTACCTCGTTTGCCCTTTTGTTTGTTGGCTTTTTTTGTTTTGTTTTGAAAGCGCACTTAATTATATTGAGGCTGAGAACTCAGTGTCCATCCCTTGGAGAGAGAATGCCTGGGACAAGGGCTGGCTAATGGATGATCCTATTCCTTTGCTGTCTGCAGTAACAATTATTAGTTATCCATCATGTAGCAGTCCTGTGTCCCTCAGTTCTGGCTCTGTTCTGTGGGGCTCTGAATAGCTACAGAAGAATTACTGCCTCCAAAAATACGAACCAAAAAACCCCACCTTTTTTTTTTGCATAAAAGTTATTTATAAAGCTTATAAGTTGCACAAGGTGTCTCTTGTATTCTGTACGTCTTTTTAGAGGACAAAATACATAGAGAAAGGATAAATAGAAAACAACACAACAACCGAACCATTAATTGTTCTTGAATATGTCACTATTTTTTGTGCTCAGTGGACTGTTTGCATTTATCTTCATTTCCCTGCCAATGCTATTTATGCAAAGCACCGTTTTTCATTTGGCTTTGAAAGTGATGGCTTCAGGTGGTCTGCAACGTGAGCACACCTCTGCTTTTTGGGAGCCCCTGGCTTCATTGAGGGGAAGGAAAGAAAGAAGTCAGCGATGCGAGGCACTGCGGCTTTTAATGAATGGAAGCACGAAGGGGGAATGGTTTGAACTCTTGCTCTTGTTGCTCCCAGTGCTCAGCATCTCAGTCTATGTGCGTGCTGAAGATCAGCGGTACTTCTTACAGTGAGGTCTTGCATTTTACCCGCAGCAGCTGGGGTAGTGGTAGAGACGGTTCTATGTCTCTATCTGGTTGTTAGGGCCGATTAAGTGGTCTGGTGTTGGGAGGGAGAGGAAAAGCAACCTGCATAGGAAAATGAGATTCTTGCTACTGCTTCTGGAACTGTTGTTGCTAGCTGCTGGAATTAGTGATGTTATGTCAGACTTAGGGTTTTCCTTTCTTTTTTTTCTCTTTCAGTCATGTTAACTAATGTTAGGAAGCTTTACTTTTGGATTTTGACAGTGCTCAGTCAGCGTTACAGCAGCAGAAGTCGTGTTGTTGTTCTCTTTACCTAACTATTGTACTGCTAAAGGAAAAGCACAAAAGCAGTGCGGTAGCCTCCAAAATGCCTCCGCCTGACTGTATCCTTACAGTAACCCGAACAACCCATCATTCAATTTCTCTGGCTGCCACAAGCATTACATGCACTGAAATGCTATTCCGTTCTGTTTTTCAGGGCCGGTGTACCCGAGAGAACTGCAAATATCTCCACCCTCCCCCGCACTTAAAAACACAACTTGAAATAAATGGACGCAACAACCTGATCCAGCAAAAGACGGCCGCAGCCATGTTTGCTCAGCAAATGCAGTTCATGCTACCAGGCACGCAGCTACAGCCAATCGTAAGTCACCGTAGCGAGTTGGGTTTCACACTCATCCTGATTTCTTTCCTGTTTGCTTCTGGAGCTGTGGCTCTGCTTTCCTCTGATAAGCGAGTGCTGCGAGTTCAAGGCATCAGGGGGAAGCATCTTAGCACCAGGTGGAGTCCGACCAGTTAGTTCAGCTGCATCCCTGAAACGGAGTGGCTTGATTCCAATACCTCCCGTTTTGGATGGCTATTTTACACTGGGCTGAGACTGCTGGAGGTCTTTGCCCTATGGCAGGCAGCCAGCAGGTACATTGCATTGGTGGGCTGAAACTGGGAAAGATGGATTCCGCCCAGACGTTTGTGTCTGAGGAACCAATTTCAATCCAGCTGTCCCAGCAGAGAGCTGTGTTAATCAGCAGATGGTTTGGAGAAGCCTTCACTGTCTCTCCCCACTGTGGACATTGGTTAAAGCAGGCTGGAGAACCCTGTTATGCCAGGGCGAGGATGGCTTGCATCTGCTGGGAGGCGGCCTGCTGAGTTTTGGTCTGTCAGTATATCTTAAGAAAATGCCCGAGGTTTTGAAGTAACTCTTCATCACTGAGTTTAAAAATGTACGTTTTGAACTGTACTCCTAATGTTAAAAATAAGCTGTACGTTTTTAACTGTGAGCCTAATTAGGAATTTTCCATTTCAAGTCATGGGTGAATGTCTTTCCTGGGGCGATGCGTGCTCGATGTGCCATTGTTGGGTGAGGTTCCTCGGGCTGTGCCATGCAGGAGGTCTGCCTGGATCCTGAGACACACTCTTGTAGCCTGCAAGTCTATGAAGCAGGGCTCGGCCTCTTGGTGTCCCACCTACAGCCCCTGGCCTCTCTGCCCCACATGGGGGCAATGCTGATAATTCTTCTCGTTTCAAAGATGGGAAAGTGAGGTAGAGGAGAAAATAAGCTACTTGGTGGTTGCTCTGGCTCCTGAATCTGCTGCAATCTTTGCACCTCTTCTAGTGGAGTTTGCTGTTCACTAAAGTATGTGCGTGTAGGAAGGAAACGCTGGATTCCCACAAAATGGTAGCACTGGGTTCCTAGCCCTGCATCAAAAGCAAACCTTTCCTGTTTGGGGTTTTCCTCTGTGGGGAATTCACAGTGGTTCCTTGGCTGGCTATTCAAAATACCTTTGGGATTTCCTCTTTGGAAAGTTCCCATCTTCCCACTTTGCAATCTTGCAGATCCAGTTCTCTCCTACTAGTTTCACTGCTGCTTTTTAAATTGCCTCTGAGACTGAATGTGTCGGTTTGTCTGGTTAGCGCTCTCATTTCAGAGGTAACCTTATCTGATTAGAAAGGCCCCTGGTTTCTAAATTGTGCCATGAGGGAGACGTGGGCAAAGAAGAAAAAGAAAAATTGGTTCTGCAATGACTGTTCGCTTCCTGCTTTCCCAGAGCTCGGAGCAAAGGAGCTCTTGTTGTAATTCCTCCTGCCTGACTCGTTCCACACCAATTTCAGGACAGACAAGAGATGGCTCTTTCACCTGCTTTTGATTTCCCAAAGATGCTGAGAGTGGAAGCAGTCTGAGAGTGTTTTTTCTCTCTGAATGGGAAGGGTGGGGCCTCCTCTCAGCTCCGCGTGAAGTTCTTCAAAGCAGAAAGCTTCATCTCAGATGCAGCAGTGGAATGAGTTCCATGTGATCAGAAAGCTGATCAACGGTATGCCTGCTTAATTGGGATGCTTGCCAGAGATGAGATTTGGAGCAGCATGTTTAATAGCTCCAAACAATAGCTGAACGCCCAGACTTTTGAAAGTGCATTTGCACCAGAAAAAAAGATGTGTAAAATAGTGCCTAACGTAGCAACTTTTCATCATACTTCCTGAAATGGCACTGGATGCATCCATTTATGAGCATATATCTTAACGTGCACCACTGCTGATATCCAGCAAGAGCTAATCTCCCTGCTGAACTAATAGCCAGGACCCTGATAATGCCAGCTTAATGAAGGTTTGCTCTGAGAAAAATTGTCCCAGGTGTGCTGCCTGCTGCTCACAGCAACCTACCAGGTGTGAATTAAGGGTTGCTAGCATGAAGCTGTTTCACTGAAGTCTCAGGTTTGCTCTGTGGTGTTGCTGTTAACCATCCGTGCAAAGCTGAGAATCACGCAAATGTTTGATGCCCATCATGCAGTTTTAAACAGAGTGCTTCATACAGCACTTCAAAACAAGTCAGGTAAGGACACAGAACAGTGTTTGCTCTGTGTTTGTCTGAAGGGAACCTTGAGGAGATTGTGTAGGTGCCGAGGAGGAAAGCTCTGTAGTAAAACGTCAGCTTTCAAAAGGCCAAATTCACTTTAGCTGCTGGCTTGGGCTGAGCTGTGCTGGAAGCTTTCCAGGCTGGTTTTCCTCTGTCTCTGTTGAAGACAAAGCAGAAGTGTGCTTGAAGGTGAATAGAGCTGGGCTCTGGCATCGGTATGGAAAGCCACTCGAGTCAGTGCTGAGTTTTGTTTCCCAGACACGGTTGCTTTGAGTCGTGTGTGCACCGAAGCAAGGCCTCCCAAAAAGCGATGCACCCAGGGCCTGATTCTCCACCCTCTCTGTTGTGCTTTACCCCTTTGCAGCAATACGAGGGTGGCTTTTGGTGCTGGCCACGGAGCTGCTTGGGCACTGACTGCTGTGCCGACCCAGCGGTGCCCTGCTGTGGTTGCAAGGCACTGCCATGCTGGCACTGTATTAGCAGGTGGCTGGGTGAAGCACTGCAGTGCTGACACACCTGCCTCCACCGCTGCTGCTGCCCTGGGAAGTTGTTTCTCTGCATTCTCTTTGCTTTCAAGCTCTTCATCTTTTCTTTCCTGTCAAGCACTTTGTAGACTTTGCTCAGTCACTCGTGCTCCCAAACACGACCAGGCCAGCAGTTAACCCAACCTCCATTTCCCTCCTGGTGCTGCAGGTCCCTGCTGCTGCCCCATGGAATAAGTGGAGGAGACTGGAACTGGTATTTTGGGTGCATGCTTGTTCCATACAGCAAAAATCTGATCCTCTGGATCCGTAGTCAAAGGCACATTAGGAATAGGCAAACACAAGTATTTTTGCCCACCGGGGAGCTGCTATCCTTCAGCAGTCACTGCTGTGAGGTGTTCACACCAGACTTCTGCGCAACAGCAGCCCAAAAGGGAGATGCTTTTTGGGTCAGGAGTGTATTGGTGGTCTGACTGGGGAAGCAAGCAGTGGTGCTAGCAGGTAGCTGGGCTTTGACCAGTGGGGTTCACTGCAGCATGCTCAGCCTTCATGCTAAAGGGATTGTCTTGCAGCAAGTCTCATGCAGTTGCATTGCATGGGAACATAAGCTTTTGCTTTTTTGAACAGTACCACTTGTGACTGATATTGATCAGTCTTCAGCCTTGTCAGTACAAGATCTTTATCTTCTATATTTCTATCACTCATCTGTAATAAAAGCTACAGCTGTATTTAGTGTGTTTCCCTGTGTAGCTTCTTAGCAGCTCCTGTCCTCCAGGCCAGCAGCACCTCTGTATCCACACTGTCTCTCTCATTTTCAGGCTTTCTCTTTTTAGGGTCTGAGGTAACTCAGTATCAACACTTCCTGCCTGAGGCAGCGCTTGGGCTGTGCTCAACAAAACACAGCCGCTCCCCTGCCTTCCTCTGCACACCCACTCTGTGTTTCTGCTGCAGCTTCAGCGTGATTTCTGTTAGGCAAATTGAATGCAACTTCTGGTTTGTTAACAAAATCAGCTGTTCCAGGTAATGTGTCACGGTGGTGGCAAATGGCTGTGCTTTGGACAGTCCTTTCTCTGTGCTCACATCGTCACCCAGCCAGCTCTGTGCTCTGGGAAATGCTCACATCTGATCCATGTCTGCCTCAGAAAGAGCTGCCCAAGCCCTTGGCAGGCATTCCTCCTTGAGATGCGGCCTTACAAAAAGCCATTTGGGCTTTTTACATTCTTGCAAATATTTTAATAATCAGTAAACCAGTCTTGTGAGCTGCTGCTGGTTGGAGCCCCTCTGCCTCTCTGCTGTGAGCTGTTTCCCTCTGCTCAGAAGTCAGTGGTAGTGTTTGCATACGTTAAGATTATTAAAAAACAGTCTGTGAGGAAACCTGCCCCTGCATTGCTGAATATACAAGATCTCTAAGGGGTGCAGAGAGGGAAAGTTTTCCATTAGGCTGTTTTGCCCCAGAGCATACCAGTCCTTGTTGCAGACTGCAGGTTCCTAAGTCTGGCATGCTTGAAGCTTCCAGGGAAAAGTATCATCTAGGTTTCCAGAGTCTGATCTGGTAGAGTTGATCCCTAATTCTGCTGCAGCTGGTCCTTGTGCTCCTAGGAACTTCCCTCTGTCCTCAGCCAGCCCGGGGACCTGCAGTTTGCATGCCTGCCTGCTCTGAAGGTGATCATCTGTGCTCCCAGTGATTAAAAGCAGCCTATTACGCAGGTCTCTTTGAACCTTCTTAATACTATCCAAGTTGGCTGCTGCCTGTATTGTAGCAATGTGGTTCAGACCTTGCAGTGCTCTGGCAGCAGGCGGGCTGGTGGCTGTGCTGGTGGTGCCTGGCAGCTCGAGGAGCCTGGGGCTGTCCCAGCACACCAGCCTCTTCCATTGCACGCTGTGGCGGTCTATCCCAGTCTCTTTACTGCTCCAAGGTGATCTGCTCAATTTAAACAGAGTATGAAATGAGAGTGGCAGTTGTTTGCAGCTTCTGATAATCCTTAAGGCAAGCCACGCGTTTTTGCTGTTCCCGGAGAGGCAGCGCTTTTGTCCTGCTGTTCAAGAGCTTGGCCACGATGCTTCATTAGCAGTAACGACTTCAGTGATTTGGAATTGCATTGCTGGGTTTTGCATCGAAACTTGACCTTACCAGCCCTCTGTCCGGAGCCCGCAGCATGTTTGTCTGTCTATTGATAAGAAGGCTTTTTCTTACAGTGTGCAGTCAAAATATTGATCTCTCCAGCAAATCTCCTGGCCAGATGCAATCACGAGGGTTGGATGGGAGGCACCCTGAGGAGAGTGCTGTTTGGAGTAGAAATTACTGTTGTGTTCTGGCTGCGAGGAAGAAACTTGCTTGTATTCCCTTGGGACAGGCCTGGCACGGGAGACCTGCACAGATGTAAAGGGAGGGAAGATTTGGCTGGCGCTGTCTTTATTACTGGTACTGATGCATGAGCCAGACTGGATTTCCCAAACCAAGACAGACAGTCAGGGCTGGCAGTGAGCACAGCCCATCTTTTTCCCTCATCAGCCACAGTAAATACAGAGCTCCCCGATGCCAGCTTGCAAAGGAGTAGTTTTCAGTGCATTTGATATGCTTCAGACTAGAAAACAGTGCTTTGAGGCTTAATGCGTTGAGTGAGGTCTGCTTGTTCTTTGGTTGCTCATCTGGGTTTCCATACAGCCATCCTCCAGCTAAGCTTTGCCTCCTCTCTCATGAGTTTCCTGGAAGCAGGAGCCTTGGGCTGGGTTCAGGCTCTTCTGTAAGTCCAAGGTTTCTGGGAAGAGCTGCTGGCAGCCGTGGCCTGAGGAGGGCTGGGGTGGAGCGTGTGGGTCTCCCAGTGGCAGTGCCTGCGTGAATCCTGTGTTTCTACTTGCTGCCCCTGGGCAGGGTGTGGAACAGAGCTGTAGCTTTCAGTCAGTCAGCCAGCAGCATCAGGTACTGCTGTTCAGGCAGGAGGAATAAATGGTTATGAAACCTTGGGAATGCTGCAGCATATGCCAGGCAGGGCACGGAGACTGGTGGACAACCAGTGGCAGCTAGAAAGCAAAAGCCGTCCTGCTCCTTCGTGCATCCCTCTGCAGGTCCCAGGACCAGGAAGAGATTGCACTCCTCGACTCCTCTTCAGGGACATCTTTCCTTCATTTGCTTTAGATCAGGCTCCTGTTCATTAGCTTGTGCTGCTTGCTCCCAGTGAGGAAAAGTGACTACTCTTGGTAGCATGGCCTTGGAAACAGGGGCAGTGTTTCATAGTGCAGGACATGTTTCCCAGTTGTATGCTGGCATATAATCTCTTTGGGAACATTT
The DNA here is from genome assembly GCA_002909625.1 of Bambusicola thoracicus. Classification (NCBI taxonomy): domain Eukaryota; kingdom Metazoa; phylum Chordata; class Aves; order Galliformes; family Phasianidae; genus Bambusicola; species Bambusicola thoracicus. The sequence continues at coordinate 26,815 of PPHD01002516.1, read as the reverse complement.
CAGATACACTCCTACAGGCTTCTGGGGAGTTCATCCAGCGTGAGGTGTTGCAAACCCCCGGCCTTCCTCCACAAATCCTCCAGCATCTTCTACTGGGGCAGTGGGAGGAGTGCCTCTCCAACCATCCACGCTGCTCTGCTGGGATAACTGGGATTCCTGCTGTACTGGAAAAACATTGGATAGATTTGCTCCCATATTTGTGCATGCCATGCATACTGCAATGTTGGAGCTATTGTGGGTGCATGCAGGAAGTGCTGGCAACACGTGTCAGGGCCTGGCACAGCCCTGCAGAGACCGTCCAGGCTGAAGAAGCTCCTTAAAATAGAATTAAGACTTTGAACAATGACAGAAGTTCAGCAGATGTCACTGTAATTACCAATACTCATCCAAAAGAAAGTAGTCTTAACGGATGCTGCCTTCTCACTGAAGTGTTCAGGGAGTCACAGTGTTTGAAGATCCTTAAAGAGCTTTTCTAGCAGCAAAAGGTGTAACGTGTCCGTGAGCCACCAAGTACTGAAAGGGAGAACAAAATGATTTAATGAAGGGCTATGGACTGAAGGATCTCTGAGTTTAATAGTCAAAATCTTCCATCAGCTGAAGTGGGGTTTGGATCAGGCTCAAAAGAAGGAAAATTGGAAATCCCTCTTAGAGGATTATTTGGTTCACTGCACTTAAAGCACCAAAGTCCACTGATTCAGCAGGCTGTGTCTTGTCATTGTGGAGGAGAAAGTGTATGCTGGAAGTGACCTGTCATCCCCTTTCCCATCAGCCCAGGTGCTGTTACTATCCCTCTGACCCTAAGAAGAGGGCATCATTAAGCTGAAGATAGGTTAGGACAGCTTAGCTGATATTGCTGCGGGCTGCTTTATTCCACACAACTAGCGAGGTGCTTCCTAGGATATCAAAGCACTGGGTGAGGATGCTGTCAAGAAACAAACTATTCACCTGCAGTTTCTTATAGAAAGCCACGAGATTAGAAGCACAGAAATAAAAGCAAGGAAGGGTTGATGTGAGTGGCCGAAGAACTGCCTAAGGGCTCTTTGTAAGCACGCTTGTGTTTCTTGCTGAGCAGAGGCCCTAGCTGCTGAGGGCAGCATCATGTGTGCCAGCAAATGTGAGCAAGCTTTAACTGTAACCCAGAGTTTCCAGCGGAACAGGTGACAGAAGGAAAAATAAAGAGGGTTGCAAGTCACGGTTTACTTTCCCTGAGGGCTTGTCAAGCCACTGTTACAGGAGTAGAACTGCTTCCTTGCAGGCTTTCGCCATCTGGGAGGGAAGGAGGGGGGTGTTTTACATCACCTGGCTGCTTTAAAGTTTCGTAGACTCTCTGATTCAGGGCTGTTCATAGGGTTAAAATTCTGTCCCTACTTAGGAGTTCAGTGTAGGAGTTTGCTTATCCAGGAAAATAGAAATTCTAATAGACTGTAGCTGCTGAAGAAGCTCAGGCAGGGGAAGCTGGTTGACCCACCTGCGTTCTTCACTGCTCTTCCTGCAGGGCCTGCCTAAGGCAATTCAGGTTTCAAAAGCAGTCCAGGTCTTTGTGGTCAGCTGTTCTGTCCCCTCCTGGGAACGTCGCTCCTCACAGGATGGATGGGGTCCTGAGTGTGGTACTGACCCGCCTGAATGACCCATCTCATCTGGCACACTCTGCCCATGTTTCTTTCTAGCCAGAGAGCCGTCTGCTCCTGCAGATCTGTGAGGTCTAGCATATTGTGACACTGGGTGTCTTCTTGTCTCCATTCCCATGGAACACAGGCTCAGGGCGTTTCTGCAAAATGGCTTTTGCCTGGAGGACGTTGGCAGTCCAAAACAAACTCCTCAGTGTGCAGAATGCTAGACCTTGAAGGGCACCAGAGCAGAGATGCCTCTCATGACTCTAAATCATCCAATTTGTCTACCTGAGCCAGGTGATCCTTGGTGACATGAAGCTCGGTGCAAGTTGGTAGTAAATTCAACCATGAAGCTGACTGTGGTACGTGCTTCTAGATCCTGCAGCTTCCATTTACCCTGAAGTCTCTGTACAGCATTGCAGTGTAGACATACAAAAGCTGAGGCATTTCACTGGGAGTGAGAAGTCTGTTTAATTTGGACCTGCCTTAATTGCTGGCATGAAATCCTTAATTGTGTCATTAAACTATAAAGATCATCAATATACTTTGATCTGACAAATAAAGATGCCTTATGTTCTCGGGATGAGTCATGAATTTGTGAGTCAGGAGAAACGAAGGGATCACAAGTAAATGGCAATAAATGAATAGATTGAAGAGCGCAGCGTTTTAATGTTGCTTATCGATTTGCTTAAAAGGATTGAAGTGCTGTAAGGCTTTGACTGGGTAATCCAAGACTGGGCTCTTGAACTAATATTTTGTTTCTCATTTTTCTATGCACAGACAACATTTCCTGTGACTCCATCGCTTGCAACAAGCCCCACAATGGCTTTTAGTCCCTACCTGAGTCACGTTTCTCCTGGGATGGGCTTGGTTCCTGCAGAGCTTTTACCAAATACTCCTGTCCTGGTTTCTGGAAATCCAACTGTTACGGTACCAGGAAGCTCTGCTGGGCAGAAACTGATGCGTACGGATAAACTGGAGGTATTTGGATGTCTGTTTTCATACTGCTAAAGGGAATGAACTGGGCGCGTTGGCCCAGCTGTTGCACTCTGCCACAATGACCTGATGCAGAGCAGTGCAAGGTTGTACTTGCAGTTCTCCTGTCACAGGGCTGCTGCTCTCTGCTGGAGCAGACTCGTGGGGACTGATCCCAAATCTTTTGAAATCCCTGAAAATAAAACATAAGTAAAAGCAAGCACCGAGTTGACTGGGAGATGTTTTGGAATGAGAACAGCGGGGTGGAAGGAACAGACACTTCTCTTGTCTTGAGATAAGCTTGCTATGTTCTTACAGATAGCAGCAAGCCTTACCCTGTTGGGGCTGCTGATGTGGGGCGTTGGAAAGACATTTCCCCACCAGGATTGCCATGGCACTTTGCTGGGCGTGCTGGGACCTAGCATTGGAGGAAGTGTAAATGTCTTTCAGAGTCTTAGTAGAAGCTCTGCGGGAAATAAGGGCTGAGGACTTGAATTCAGAGACTCCTGCAGGTGTAAATTATAACACTGGAAGAGAGTGGAGAAGGGTATAATTTGAAAACAGATTGTTTTGTGTTACGTGCTTCATGTTGCTTTGCTGATTGCTTCCATTCTCACGTGACGTCTCACCTTTCCCTGCACACAGTCTGATAGTGTACTGCTACGTGATTTACATCACTGGCCACGAGCATAACAGTTTTTCTCAGTTCCTTCATACCTTCACACAAGGAAGCTCCATTTTATGAAACTTTTTTCTATGCATTTGATGCTTCGGTGCTCATAACATATGAGAAGCTGCCAGATCTTTTTAAAGCCAGCAGTTTGGGCAGCACCTTAGAATGCACTGCAGTGTAATTAAATGCACTGTCATGTAACCCCAAGGTCAGAGGTTTATTATGGAGGGCAGTGAGACGATTTGCATGAAAGAGGCTCCTCATATTTAAGAGTAAGTACCTGTGTGAATACTGCAGCTTGCAACATTGAGAATTAGAAGTCCTACCCGAGAGCGTGCTCCATAAAAGATGCATAGTCCACCTGAGGCACAAATGGCAAAGTTGTTAAAATGTGAGCTTCAGAGCCAGAGGAGGGATACTGAGATCTATACATATTGGCAAAATAACGTTGATTTAACCAAATTTGGGATTCAGGTTGCTTTCCATTTCACACAGTTTCTGTGCTTTACTTGCGTTGGGTAATTGGCCTGCTAAGTGGTGCCCAAGTTAAGCATGGATTTTAGGTATGCGTGTAACTTAATGTAGCCACCCAAACTCATCTGCTGTGTTGAAAATACCGACTGAAGAGTAGCACGACGTCTTTCTCAACAATGTGACTTTCTTTTAAGGTTTGTCGGGAGTTTCAGCGTGGAAATTGCACACGTGGTGAGAACGATTGCCGCTATGCTCACCCGATAGATATTGCGATGATAGACACCAATGAAAATACTGTTACAGTTTGCATGGATTACATCAAAGGTCGATGCTCTAGGGAGAAATGCAAGTACTTTCATCCCCCTGCACACCTGCAAGCCAAAATCAAGGCAGCTCAACATCAGGTGAACCAGACAGCTGCAGCTGCAATGGTAAGTGGAGCTCTTATCAAGCTGTATTTCAATTGCTAAGAGATTTCATTTGTGTCATGTGTGTCATTTGTGGAAAAGTAGATTACTTTGTAAATAGCTGATGAGAGAGCTGAGAGCATGTGCGGCGTGAATCCCACCTCCATCCTTTGTATGCACGGGCTGTAGCATGGAGCACTGAGCGATGCACTGCAGCTCAGCAGTTAGGGACGCAGCGGCAAACCTTGTTACTTTCTGACACAACATCATGAGGTGACATGCATCATGAAAGCAAGCTCGGCAGCACACAGAACAAACACCTTCCTAGCTAAGTCACAGGTGTCAGTTTAGCTTCTTCAGCACAGGATGAAAGGAAAGAATGCTCGTCTCATCATATATCCTTTACAGGGAAAGCCTGGCTCCTTGAAGTCAGTAGCAGAATTTCCACTTACTTCAAAGCAAACAAGACATCACTTGTTCTAGTCTAGCAAATAGGGGAAGCTCATGCCTGTTACCTTTGTCAAGACTTAGTGAAATGACAAGTCTCCAGCTAAGGATGGCTTCTGACCCTTTTGATTCTCTGGTAGGGATGCTCCCACTTCCACTTCAATTTGAAATGTGACTTCTAATACCTAGAATTATGAAAACAACTCAAGGAAAACTTAGCAGGATGGATCAGATTCCTAAGTGGAGTAAATGTTTGTTGTTCTATTGACTGCACCTTAATGGCATCTATATATTCTAGTTGGAAATTTGTGTCTGACATCGCATTATGAAAATCTAATTGTAGTGTTAAAATTGTCCAGAGTGGGGACAACACTGTCATGATAAATGTTTCTTGTGCCCTCATGGCAAAGATGGCCAACAGCATCGTGGGCTGCATTAGGAAGAGCAGTGTCAGCAAATCAAGGGAGGTGGATCCTTCTCTTCTGAGTTCTGCTGAGGCCACAGCTGGAGTGCTGTGTCAGTGCTGGGCTCCTCGGTGCCAGACAGACGTGGATGTACTGGAGTGAGTCCAGCAAAGGGCTGTTTAGATGATGAAGAGCTTGGAGCATCTGACACACAGTGAAATTGAGGCTGAGAGAGCTGGGACTGTTCAGCCCGAGGATGAAGAGACCCAGGGGGATTGTACCCATATGTAAGGTGTATAAATTCCTGATGGGGAAGTAAAGAAGATAGAGGCAGGCAGTGCTCGGTGGAAGGACAAGAGGCAGTGGGCACAGGAGAAAAACCTTTAACTGTGAGGGTTTTCAGTGACCAGAATAGGTCGCTCTGTCCTTGGAGATACTCAGAACCTGTCCGGATGCAGTACTGAGTGAGGCACTCTGGCTGACTCTGCTTTGAGCTGGTGGATGGACCTCCCAACCTCTTCTGTTCTGTGATTACTCGAATAACTGATCTTAAAAAGGTTCGTGCCCCCCATATGATTTAGAAGGAGGGCTACTACAAGTTTTCTAAACAAGACAGTAAATGAGGTTGGGTTTCATTTATGGCAAAACATAATACAGAAAAAGGGAAGGATTACAGAAATTACACAACTGCCTTCCTGGCAACATCAATATCACCTGGGCTGTCATTTGAGGAGCCAATTTATGCTGCAGTATTTCTCTGTCCTGTGTGGTTTATGTGCTGTATTTCTTACTGTTTCTATTATGCTGAAACAACAGCCAAGGTCTGTTGAAAAAGGACCTTCTGAAATGAAACCCTTGTGTTTTTTACAACTGACACTTTGCTTTTTCACTAATTATCCAGGACACTGCTACTTAACCAAAGCCAGTGCATGTTTTATTCATGCTGCCGGCTTCTCTTAAAAACGTAATTAACCTTATTTGTATGCTGTTAACTAGAACCTTTAAAATATTTATTGATGGCTTGTTGCATCACCCTTGCCACCAAAACAGCTTACATTATTCATTGACTTTTCAAGGTTTGGTGCATTTACTGTACCTGTTGAGGAGTAAGATCTTATTCAAGGGAAAATCGGTGCCCAGTCTCCTTGGATAAAAACAAACAAACAAAAGAAACGGTGCCAGACAAATGGGTGTAATAAGTCCTCCTAAAACAGATTTGGACTGATTTCACATCCAGATTCAGCAGACGTTTCTGAAGGACGCAGTCCCGCAGTGAGTTGACACGCACGAGCGGCAGCTTTGCTCACTGCTGCTCGGCTGCAGTCTGTGCAGCACAGCCAAATGAATTGGGTCAGGCTCAGTCCCTGCTTTGGGATCACGCTTCTGTAGTGCTTGAGCGTGCTTTACCTCTTTTTGCCACCAGCCCTCCCGCTGACCTCTGCGCAGAGCTGCAGGGTTGGGGCTGGTGCCCAGCGCCCATCTGCCTGCAGCCAATCCCTGAGCTGCAGTGACAGCACTGTAGTGCACACATTACTGATGCTTCTTTAAAGCGCGCTGAGGCTAAATAGCTGACCAGCCACTAGGCCAGGTAGTCACCTAGGCACCCCCTGTTGTGCATGCCTTGTCTTTTTAATATATTGTATAATGCATTCATTTTATATATTTTTTTTCTCTTCGCCTCCCCAAAACACTTCTCTCTTGACACACCTCTGCTCGCTGTTTTGTTACTGTGCTTGACCCCCCCTCCCTGGCCCATTGCCATCATGTGCTCGCTGCCTGCTAATTAAGACTCAACCAGCTGTCAGATCACTGAAGCGACCGCTGGAGGCAACCTTTGACCTGGTACTTGGACCTTTCACCTTCTCGCTTTGCACGTAACCATCTGCATGAAAGCCTTCCTCGCTTGTCTGTCATGTTAGTGCCTGGGAGACTGCCCATCCCACCAGAAATGTTGGTGTCCCTTCAGACATGCCATCCTGCATCCCCACACCACCCGTTAACCCGCTGAGCTTTTCCTCTTGAAGCTGCGTTTTGGAGGTGCTCCGTATTCCTGGGGGCTTTTCTGTTGCAGCTCGGGGTTTTCAGGTGGTTTTCCAACTGCAGCAGCAGTCTGCCTCTTTGTGACACAGGAAGGCAGAAGCCTGCTAAGACAATTCCCTTCCATTCACCTCCGTGCGAGGGATTGAGTACATCCTGAAAACATCTCATGTCCCTCAGCTGTAGGGAGAAAGGGAACAGTGGACACAGAGGGTTGTTGCTCCCCATTCCCAGTGCTGGGAAGCAGAAGTGTCAGTGGGCTGAATCCTCCCTCCAGTGCCAGTGAATGTACGGTCAGGCCAGAGAGGCTGCTTTTCCCAGGGTGAGGATGTTTCTTTAAGCTCTGTCTGGGGCAAATTTAAATGAAAAAAGATAATTGCATTGTGTTTGGCCAGAGGCAAAGCCCCTGTGGCAACTCGGCAAGACTGGTGTTGCTGTGTGTTGTTTTTTGTTGTTGTTGTTTTTTAAGTAGTCCACAGGCTTTCCTATTGGAGCTTTAGATGGCAGCATGAGAAAATCTTGTTAGGGACCAGCTTCCACCGGCGGGCTGGAATTACACCCTGCCTGACACCAAATGACTGACACAACAGTTCCTGACACAATAGCCTCCCATGCTCACTGCTGGTACAGCACAGCCCCAAAGCCCACAGGCAGTGACCCACACAGTGCCTGGCTGCCCTCCTGAGTGCCCCCCCTCCCCCCCAGGGGACTCTGTCTGGCTGATGTTGGGAAAACGCCGTAGCTCTCCTGCCCTTCTGACCTTCTCAATGAACAAAATCTGATCAGATAAGTGACTTTTAATAGTCTTCCTGCCTTGGAACATCTGAATGCTTTCAGCCACGTTGTTGGAATATGTCACTTCCTCTGAACCTTTTGTGGAGGCTGCACTGGAGAACAATTTATGGTACCGATAAGAGCATACATAGTCTTCAGAGGAAACTGCTCGGCTTGACTCTGCTGCTTGCCAGGGAATGGGTGCAACCTCTGCCCTCTTTCAAAGTGTTCTGTGTGTTGTGACTTGGGCTGAAGCAGCAAGTCAGATACAGACCCAGCCCCTCCTGGCTGAGTGCAGAGGAGTGAAAGTGTGATCTGCTCCCAGGAGATACTGATCAGAAGGGAACTTGGAAGAGCAATTAAATTGTTTGTTGGAAAGATTTAAGCCAGTTCCTGCCTTGCAAAAAGTAAGTTATTAACCTGCACGTGGGAAATTTTGACTTGGGCATGCATTGCATTTTTGTCTGTCATTCATGGCAAAGGATTTATTTCTATGCCACGCAGAGAAGTGACTGAAATCTTTATGTTCAGATGCTCCAATTCCAGCAGGAATGTCGCTTTCCCAGCCCAAAAATGAGGGGCTGCCTGGCATTTTTTTAGTGGGAATCGTTCACTGGGATCAGTGTGGGTTATCACGTGGGTACTAAGCAGAAGAAATTAACCCTTTCACCAGAGCACATGGTATGAGGATGTTGCAAGGGTTGCTTACCCCCGTGCACACAGACAGAAGGGTCAGAAAAGGCTGCTGTCCATTCTCAAAGGTTACTGCTACTTCTGTCATTACTGAAGTTTGTCTAGGGGGAAAAGGCAAGCAGCAGGATAAGGTAAAGTTATGAAGTTCTGTGCTACACTGATCTAGCTCCTGTCCTGCAGGAGGAAGGCACTGCTACAGAATTCAGCAAGGTCAAAAAGTGTTGAGGAGCCTCCTGTTGCTTATTGTAGGTGCTACAGGACATGCCTGGGGAATTCCTTTGGAACAAGGGTATGGTACAAGGCAGAAATGTATCCCCACAAGCTGTTCTGCATAAATGGTCCTGAGACCACTAAAGAAACGCTGTCCCATTTCACATGCAACACAGTTGTTTGCTGCAGTGCCTAGATTTAGTTAGAATTTCTCTTGGCATCCAAACACCATTGCTTTGTGCTGTACTTCATCCATAGGGATTGCCACATTTTGCTTGGAAGTCAAAAGTTATTCCTAACCCTGAGCGCTCTGGCTTTGTAGCAACCTGGGGAATGTTCCAAACAGCAGGGCAAGCTGCAGAGCCATCACTCTCCCATCCCCAGTAATCACAGTGCTGGTCAAGCCAAGGATTAGGTAGGTCAGATATTGAGGATGTGATAGTTTGGCAGCTGAAGTTTGTCTGCAGGGCGTGCTGCAGTACGGATGCTGCCCCAGCACCAAGAATGGGAACAGGTGACTAGAAGGCTGTGTCCGAACAGAACCAGACTGAGATGGGCACTGCCTTCTGTTCCATAGAGCTGGTCTCCAGGCTGCACAGCAGGCACTGCAGTGTGCTTGCTTCTTTAGAAGACTGGAAATGTTGCATATACTGGGGCTTCTCCAGCCCAGCTGATGTGTTTGCATTTCCCAGAGGTGCTGTTCAGGCAACAGAAATAGGATTACCATAGCTGCTTTCTCTCCCATGCCCCCGAGGGGCTCTAAAGGTAGGAGGAAGGGTGATGTTAGAGATATGGAGGTTGGACCGTTGTGCTTTGCCGTCCCTTGGGCCTGCTGGTGTTTGTATGCTCCCTCTGACTGCAGCACTGGGCTCAGGAATTGTCCCTTGTGTGGAGAGCCAGGACATCACAGTGAAGTCTCAAAGCCTTCATCTGTTCTGCTTTTGGCACTGCCATTGTGGGATAATGGACTTTCTGGGGAAGTGACAGCCTTTGGCCAAGAAGCAAGGAGTCAGAAGTCCATTGCATGCTTGGCACAGTTGCTTTGCTATAATTAGCAATTTTTATTTTTTTTTCTGAGGCAGATTTTGGAAGCGTGTGAAAAAGTGTGTTTTGCAGTCAGGCACAGCAAGGAGCATGAATTTAAGCAGCACGTTAGTTACTGTAGATCTGTAAAACACCTTTGATGTGAGCGGAGCCACTCCAGTCTCTACGAGCTACAAATCTGTTCTGCGCCAGAGGAACATTTATGGAACTATCATTAAATAGACAAGATGTAGATACGGATTTAGCATAGATGCCAGTGGAGGCTGCCCTAAAAATGGAAACACTTATATCTTCACCTGAAAGACCTCATCCTAAAATGGAGATCTTAAGCAGGAGATTTTGGTGTCTGAGAGTGTTGGCTCATGTTTGACTGCTCTCTCTTGGTACGATCCAGAAGGAATCTGGAAGGACATCATGAAGTCCTAATGCTGGCACTGGCTGCCTGCTGACATGAGCAGAGGATGTGTGCATGTCTGAGGGCAGTTTTGCAAATGCAATTTCTTCTAATTTTTGTGGTTTTTTTTTTATAATATTAAAGCCATCCAATAGCCACTACGTGAATACCAATAGGTTGGAGTAATAATTTGCCTGGAAGTAGCTTGCTCAACATTTCTTAGATGAGCAGTCTCCTATAGCAAATTAAATTTGAAGCGAAACCCATTTCTAAATGGTGACAAACTGTTGCAAGCTTTAGGTTGTATTCTGTTGTGTGTTTTCGTGACACTTGAAATTCTCTTTTCTTGTGTCCTTTCTTACAAGTACTGTGCGTTTGTAGCCTTAACCCTTCATTAGCTAAGCCTCCCCCATGACCCATCCTTCACTGTCATTTATTCAAACAAACAAACAAAAGTACTAACCCTATTTTTCAGCCACTGCTTTGCTACATGATATAGAACACAGCTAGGCAGAAATGACCTGATTCTGCATGACTTCCACGTGCGTAAAGCTCATTGACGTCAATGGGAGTGTTACGTGCAAAAGGACTGCAGGGCATAATTAAGAAGGACCCTTTTCTATCACAATGTGGAAAAAAAAAAAAAGTGCTTTCTGCTTGGGTACAGTGAAAAGCTGTAAATCATTAGACACATTCCTGCTTCTTAAGAACCTGACATACTACTTTGCTGTTGAGACATGCTTTGTAAATGATGAGTACCTTACTGAGAGAAGTTTCTGAGTCCGGTTAATGGTTTTTACCAAGTCTTGTCATGAAACAGGTTTGACAGGCTGAAAGAAGCGCTGTGGTGTGATAGAACAAAAAGAGAGGATTTGCCTGATAGCAGGACCCACCCAAACCTTGTTCCAACAGCAGATTTGTCAATGGCTTTTTCCACTGCTAATAATGAGCAAGTGGTATTTAACTGTTGGAGGCCTTCTAGCACTGCACTACTAGAAATGGGGAGCAAGCCCAAAAGTGCTGTTTGTGAGCTGTGCAGCTGTTGCAAGCAGTGGAGAATCAGTCCTGTTTTTCACCGTGTTGTTGCTCGGCCTCTCTGAAAATGAGGGAAAGTGCATTTTACTATGGATGTGACATTGTATTTGCCATTGGCAACAGGTACCACTGTAACCACCGGAATACCTGGGTCATCTGCTTGCAAGTGTAGACAACCACAAACATACACATAGATACATGTAGTCAGGTGTTGAAATAGGCGGAGGCAAGCATCCCTTATTTTCCCATGGCACTTGCAGCTTATACTAATCTTTCCATCTTTAAATAGTCACCGGTGCTTCTCTTAGCTGGTACGTTTTTGTTTAAATGGCCATTGCTTGCTTTGTAGTATCCTGTCCTGATCAGCTCTCCCCTTCCTCCTCCCCATGCTTTTCCTCCTGTGTGCCCAAGTCAGTCCTACTGAACATCTTCCATAGTGTTTCCTCTTTCTGCACTCTGCCCCCTTCTCCTGCCGTGTTTACTAACTGCTTACCTAGAGAAGCTGTGATTTCACCTACAACCGTCACTATGATATAGCTGCTCTTCTGTTTCCTGTCTGTTACGTTGATACAGTTTCAGGTGATTTGCAGGCAAGACCCCTGTTATTTCTTGCATGCTTTACCTACTTTGGGTCCCTTTTTTATTCCACTTGTCTTTAATGACTCCCTTATCCACAGGCCCTGCCGCCTGGTGCACTTCAACCTTTACCAAAGAGGCCAGCACTTGAAAAAAACAATGGTGCCACCACAGTCTTTAACCCAAGCGTTTTCCACTACCAACAGGCTCTAGCCAACATGCAGTTGCAACAGCCTACGTTCATCCCCACAGGTAAGTGTCTCCTTGCTTTCTCCATCGTGGTTTTCTTTGTATGACCTAGACACCGAGCTAATAAGCAGACCTGTAAGAGTCCTTAGCAAAAGAATATTAGTGTATAAAGTTTCGTGTTAAAAATCGATGGAATGTTAATGTATGTTGTTTGACTTTTTTTCCTTCACCTAATGCAATCCAGAGCTTTCCACTTGTAAACAGCCCTTCTTAGCCTTTCCTTTTTTTTTTTTTTTTTTTTAAGCAGTCCAACTAAGAAAACTGTCTGCATGTTTCTTGAATTCATACTTGCTGTTTTTCCTTCTTATGGTTCAACTGGATAATCCCAAATTAATTCTTTGACTCTTGTGTAGCTGTATGAAAGACTCATGTTAAAATATCTGGTGGGCCTGGATTTAGAACTGCCTGCTCACTTCAAGCTGCAGGTTTCTTTCTAACCTTCTATCTCAGTGACCTACATATTCCAGCAGCCGTTATGTTTGCAGAGGGAATGGCTCATCTTCAGTAAATACAAATTACGTAATTGCCTTTAAAGGCGTATTTTTCCCTCTTGCTTGTCTTTTGACCAGTATGATAGCCTAAGATTTTTAAAAGCAATTTAACTCCCAGCTTTTATTGTACCTTTAAGGTCTCAGAGTAAAATTGAAAGATGCAGCTCAGTAATTCATAGAGAAATCGAAACATTGACGTGGCAGATGTGACTGCTGCCTCGCCAATTAACCTCTGTTCGCTGCAGCCAAATGGAAAACAAAACCTGCTTAGAGTAGTAAGTGCTGCAAGTGGCTGAATTGGGAACGTTTCAGAGTTGGTAGCCTAGTTTTAGCATCGTTGTTTTCATTGCAGAGCATTATATGGAGGCAAATGCCTGACGTTTTTAACATTTAATGCTGTATTCTTTCACCAACTAATATTTATAAAAATATACAGAGCCTTTCCGTGGGCTGTCTGTGCAGTAAACATGCAGTAGACCTGGACCTTGGCCATGCCATTCTTTGGAGTCAGGGGAGAAGCTTTAAGAGAGCCTAGTATTGAGACTAAACTGTGTCTCAGCTGTGAACATGGTCCAGAGAGTCGAGACCTAAATGTTGTATTCTCGTGGTCTTTGTGAGAGCATTGGAAATGCTCAGAATTCAGCAGTTGCCAGGATGTTTTGCCAGGATGTTTTCCCAGGGAAGGAGTGTCTTATATGGAGAGATGAAGGGACCAAGTAGGAGTCCTGTGGTCTGCAAAGCGCTTCTGGAGGGGATGGGCTGAGCTGACCTTACTGCAGCTCTTTCAGATGCCAAGCGAAATACAACTTCAGGAGACATTCATGCCTTCTAGAAGGCCAAGTTGTGAGCTGGCTGCATACTCCCCTTCCTTGAGTTTGCAGTCTCCAAAGCTGACATAAAGATACATATTTCTGATGCAAGCACTGTAAATTAGCTTTCACCCAGAACTCTCATGATGCTGTTGTGCACTGTCTCTCGGCGATGGGATTACGCACAGGCTGATGCATAACAGATCAATTTGCTGACACTGGCTCTTGTCTGAGGACATTAATGCTGATCAGAGAAGTAAATTTCCAGTCAGAGAATGAATCGCTGATGAGTTTACGCATCCACATGTTCCCTTACTCATGCATCAGGCTGCAAATTTGATCTAAGCCATTGCAGTGCTCTTGGTAGCATAGCAGAGAAGTGGCATGCAGCAGCTCACACCCTTTTGAGTGGTAGAGTTACTTTTGTTATTGTCTCCTATTCAGTTCTTGAAGTGTCAGTTATCCCTCTGTGCTAAACCGTGATCTCTCAGCATCATGGTTTGCCGTGGAGGTGGGGGGATCAGGGTGAACACTGAAAATGATGTCATCACTGCAGCTGTTTCAAGTCTAAAGAAGCTGCCTCTTTCAGCTTTAAACTGGAGACTTTGAATCCCAAATCCCTGCTTCCAGGAGTAAATTGTTTTTAGAAAGTTGGTTTTAACATGAGTGTGATGTTCCTATAAGGCAAATCTTGTCTGCTTCCGTGATTGGAAAGAAATCAATGCACCTGATATTAAAAAAAAAACAACATTAAGCACCCTGATTTGTAGAATAGATCACATCATTTAATACCAGGGTGGAAGAAGAAATGCATTTTCTACTACCCAAGAATGCAAGAATTAATTTGTTTTGCTACTATCTCTTAAAACAGAGTTTAAACTATTTACGTATCAATATGCAGAATCTGTTTTGCATGTGCTTAAATATTGAATGCTGCAACGAGAATACCTGCTTTTTAGTTAAAGTGATTTCTAACACTGAAGCTTCACTAATGAAATATCCCTTCTGTTCATCTTTCCACGCTTCAATGCATGGTGCGCAGGGTCAGTTCTGTGCATGACACCCACTGCAAGCGTTGGTAGGTTTTTCTACACAAACTTCTCAACTTTTCCTAATCTGAAAGAGACAGCAAGTCAGTATGCATCAGTGAGAACCTGGGTGGCTGAGTGGTGTGACTGTCTATCCGCTGTCTTCTTTGAGGCTTAAATGGTTGTACCCCTTTTAATTTCTGTGCGGTGCAGTGTTTCGTGTGACTAATACAAGAATCCAAGGCAATGCATTCCCACCCCTATTTAGTTCTGCTCCAGAAAGAAGAATTTGTCAACCTAAATGTCTTTACAACCCATTTAAGTCGTCCAACAAAAGGAATAGCATTGGGAGGATCCTGTTGGTTTGTTATTTTTGTATCAGGTATATTAGAGTTCAGGTTTTTGGCTGTCCTGAGGACGTTTTAAGAGACTGGTTTAATAAAGGCTCTGAGAAGGAACATATCTAGAGGCAGGCCCTTTGCCAGAGCAGGGTGCTGATGGTACAGTGAACGAAGCAGGGCTAATACTGTGTACCAGCTGAAGATTCCTCTCATTAGTGACTTCTTAGCCGCGCAGGCTCAAGGAACTGTGAACAGGGGACCAGGGATGCAGTCAGGAAACAGGGCTGAGAAGACGCTCTCTGCTTCTGCAGGGATCCAGAATGTTCAGTCTCAGGATTTAGGTCATGCTAGGAGCCTGTGTGGGTCTTTGAGGGACCCCCACCTCTATCTACAGCTGCTGGGCACAGCAGCGTGAGTGAAATCTGAGCTTTCGGCCTCCAGCCAAGGTTACGCAAGGGAACAGCCATCCTGGATAGGAGCGTGCCTGCTTCGGGCAGAGTGAGAGGGGGGAACAGGAGCCCTGGAGAGCAGTGTGGGGAAGTCTGAAAGCCAGCAGCTTTGGCAGAAACAGCTAAGCGCTCTGCTCTCGAACCTCCCCGTCCTACAGGCTGCTTCTTCTACCTGAAGGCAACCCACTGGAGCAGGGGGCCCTGTGGGCACAGGGTTACCTTGCTGCTGAACCCTGCGAGCGCTTCTGCAGGCCTCAGCTTCCAGCTCTGCTGGACTTTGCTGAATCCCGCGTGTGTGCTGAGATGTGCTGGGTGGGAGCACACACGGACAGCTGGGGGCTGTGGGTATCCCCGGGTGACACCTCAGGTGCGGCTCCTGGCGTTCAGGTGCCCACAGGTTCACCCAGCCCCTTGGAGAAGGAGCTGCCTAGGGCTGCTGGCTCCTCTGTGCTGCCTGCTGCTCCGCTCCCAGCTCCTGCCTGGCCAGAAGGAGGTATCTCCAGGTCGGAGTGGTCCAGGGCAGTGTCCTTCCCCTGCTCCCTGGGTCTGGGGTTGCCCCAGAGCATCCCCTCTGGCTCCCCGCTGCCGCACTGCCCTTCCGGATGCTCTCCCGCCAGTTGTGAGCGTTGGATGCACTCGTGCGTTTCTCCCTCTCGGCCTCCTCCCCTTTCCATCCCTTCCTACCTCGCAAGGAGGGAATTCCGTCCAATCCTCTAGAATTAGAGCGGGAAGGAAGCACGCTGGAACCGTGGGGAGAGAGCTCGGGCTGCTGGCCGCCCACCTGCGGTGCCCTCGCCCCGTACCGTGCCGAAACATCCCTGCAACACAGGCGACAAAACATGGCGAAGGGCTGCTGCAGCCGCGGCCTAGCAAGATGGCGACCAGGCTGCAGCTGTGCCACAGGCCCCAGCCGTGCAATGCGCTGCCGTGGCTCGCCGCAGAGCCACCAGTTCCCCTGAGTTCCCCTGGTTCCTGACGGGGAGGGGAGGGAAGGGGATGAGCTTCCCAAGGCGGGCGGGAGGGTGCGCTTGCCAAAATGTCCCCACCCAAAGGAACGTGCACTGGCTGCGTCTAACTCCCCAGGGGTGCGAGCTGACGTGGGCTTTTGCTAGCACACCCGCCCTCCCCCCCTTTGGAAATTCGGCCTTCGGAGTCTAATACATCATTGTTCTGCTTATAAATGTACTAAGTGTTGAGAATGTTTTGGTTTTTTCCTTAATTATAATTGTAATTGGCTTTTCCCCTTCTCTCTTGTTTATTTTTTTTCCCAACGCTGTCTTGCTTTGCACTGTGATTGCATGCCGCGCCCCGATGTGTCCTTCATGACGATGTCACATGGCTTGTTGCTGTGATTCCTGCCACGCCCCCAAATCCACCACATGTTGCCATGGTTACATAAAAACGCTCCACCCTCCCGTATGTCGCTTCCATGGTTCCCTTCCGAAAGTGCCCATGATGCACGGTGCTACGCCCACCACTGTGTCTGCAGCAACAACTCCTGCCACCAGCGTCCCCTTCGCTGCAACAGCTACCGCCAATCAGGTTTGGCCCTTTCAATGGCTTTCTTTCACGTGTGTTCAGATCTCGAGGACCGGGCGAGGGCTCCCAGTCCCGCCCGGCTCGGTGCAGGCTCGGGCGCGCAGAGGCAGCGTGTGTCTGGGGATCGGTGAGGGGGCACCGGCTGGAACCGCTGCGGCGGGAGCGTAGGGATGGGCGACTGGCAGGGCACGGCCCCGCAGGTCTGGGTGCTTCGCTGCCTTCTCCAAAGTGCCCCGGAACTGAGGAATCCGGGCTGCCGAACTCCTCTGTTGCACTTAGACCTGCAGCACTTCTGCTTTCAGTCTCAAGCAGAAATACCACCCCGAGCATCCTTCCCCGTGGTATTTTGGCATGTCCTCTCCCGGCTGGAAAGTGGAAGTGGAAACACAAAGCGGCCTCCCCCCATATTGCGAAATTGGACTCTAAAAACAGCTCTAAACTAATAATGAAACGGGGTTGAGGCGATGAAGTCTGAAGCTTATTTACACCAGTAACGTCACCCATCCCTACAGACACGACTCTGGATGTGCAGTACGTGCCGTTGTAGCACTGCCATAAGTGTCCAGGACTTCATGCATGTCTGCCGAGCCATAATTCTCTCCAAAACTTTCCTCCGAAGATACTGAGTTGTGATGGCTGCTTCCGCACCCGTCCCGAACTGTATACGCACAACCTGTCCTAGTGATGCTTCCTGATAATTTGGTGTGCCACAACTTTTTTCCACTGAGGCCAGAGAAATGTCAAGTGCTTCCTCCCGACTCCCCGAAACAAGCTGTAGCTTTCTGAGTTCTTCGTCATGCTCAGGCTTAGAGCTGTAGTGGAGAAAATGGGGTACCGCTTTATTCCGTAGGATGCTGTTAGCCATGCTGAATGTCAGTACTGTCTCAGGGGGTATCCTGCAGTCTTTTGCCAGCACGAGGTTATGAAGCTTTCAAGAGAGGTTTTACCCGTGTTAAGTCCTCGGCGGTGTTTTACTGCTTGCAGTAGGTATTGCTGTTCTTTCTCTGAGATGTGTTGTAGTTGTCAGGTAGAGAAGGTCTCACTCGTATTGGTCATGAGAAGAAAGCAGAAATTTCTGTGCAGTGTTGCTCTGTGGCTATATGAGTCTGGACAAAGCTATGCTCCTTATGTCTCAGCCAGCTAATTTCAGAGCATTTGTCTTACTTGTAGTCCGTGGAGCTAAAATCCCAGTACAATCACCGCATAGTCCACGAGGCATCAGTAGTGATGCAACTATGTCGTACTTAATGTGTGGCAAAATAAAGGCAACTTGGGAGTGGATCCTGTTTTATAAGACACTGATGTATTTGCTAACCTGAAACTGAAGACAGAATGAAGAGACGGATCTCAAAGCAATGTTTTAATGTGTTGTGTTCTTTGTTTTCTTTGCTGTAGATATCCCAGTTATCAGTAGATGAACTGAGTAGCAGCATGTTTGTTTCACAGATGTAGAAGTTCCCGATAGAACAGTAAGTTGCTTTTCAGTATTTCTCTTTACAGTGGATTGCTTTGTTCAAGGGCACTGCATCCCCCAAAAGGGGCTGCTTTGGGCAGTGGGTCTGAGCCCGCAGAACCCCGGTGGCTTTGCTCTCTACCAAGTCAACAGCAATTCAGCAGCTGCAGCACAGATACAGACCAGCCCTGTGGCTTACAACCAGCAGCGTTTCATTGTGTCTAAAATAGCTGTTTTGTGGTGTTTGTAGCCTCCCTTCCTCGCATCCCCCTGAATCTGACGGCTATGTTTGCAAGTTACTCTTGCTCTGCACAGCTCCCAGCAGCCTGCAGGTGCCTCAGGGGTTTGTGCTATTGCTGGTAAAGTCTGCTCTGGTAATGAGTCAGCTGAAAAGGTGAAACTCGTGTTTTGCTGTTAGTGGCGTATTACTTTTCCTGGGGTAAGCAGGACTGGGTCATCCTCAGCTGCTGTGCATCAGCAGGACGGGCTGGGTTTGGGCAGAGATCTGTTAACCACAGTGGGGCATGGCCCATGGCAGTTTTCTTCACAGGTCCACAAGCAGCGTAGCCTTCATGCCACGTGCAGATCCTGGGCTGCTGGGCTTCTCTGTCTGAGAATAATGAAGTTTATCCTTTCCTTTGACTTACAGAGCATCTTGCAGCCTTAGCAGCAGAGTTATTTGTCCATTTCTTTTATTTGTAAGTGTTAGCCAATATTCACAAGAGAGAATCCCTTGAGGGTTTTAGTTCATCACTTCATTTTTCACCCCAAGAGATGAACGAGCAGTTCAGCCCCTTCAACAAGGAATCACCAGATCTTCCCAACGCAGGCCACAGATATGCAACCCATTTCTTCTTTAGGTCATGTATTACAAGCAAGTACTTCAATGCTGGAAATTAATTTGGCAAGCAATTCTCTAATTATATCTTTAGCAGCTGACAGAAGTCACTCGTGTCGGTGGTGTCCCTTATCTCTGGTGACCCAAATAAGCTGTCGTACGTATAAATTGCCTGCTAACTGGGGCCGTGGACCCCAGTTAGTCTGGGTGAACAATGAGGTATCTCTGTCAGTGAAAACATTCTGTGCTGTGCAGTGTATTGCTCTCCTAAACAACAGACAGACGTGACACCTGACATGTTCCACAATTTCCATAACATGTGCAAAACAGTCTGTTTCACCCGATAAGGAGATCATTTGCATTGGAAGAACCTCATTATCGAACTCTTAGAGATTGATTTCTCTATTTATTTCAGGAAATTTCTTTTTTTTGTTCGGGATTCTTTCTGCTTTTGTGTGTGTGCTTAAACACACACTGACAATTACTAATGATTTCAGAGTAGGAAAGGAAATTCCATGAAATAGCTTTATTTAGCAAACAGTGAGCATGATACAGTCGGTGTGAGTCAGCCATGCTTTTAAGGACAGTGAAAACCCTTCCCTGAAAGAAGTAGGGTCAAACACTTCATATTTGGTTGGATCTCTTGGGGACCAGCCTGAGTTTCTGCACCAGACAAGCAGCCTGTTCTTCCCCAGGGAGCTGTGACCACATGCCTGACCAGGTGCACTCTGCCAGATGTGCTTGTCCTCTCACCACCTTGCAGCTATGGGACATAGCTCTTTTCTACCAGTCTGTAATGTGATTTATTTCCTCTAGTGTCCCCAGTGCTCACAGACCCACTAGTGACCATTGCCACACAGGAGCCTTTGTGTTTTGATCCCGTTTCACGCAGCCACTCAAGCATGTGAAGTTGTGCGTGTGCTCCTGGTTTTTTGCCAGATAAGGATCTTAGTTGGTGTTCTGCTGTGCCACAGGGTGAATTCCCAAAGCTGCTGTGAGTGGGAGTTTGGTAATAGAATCTGCTGTGGCAGATGTTTTTCTCCATGGTAGCCAGGCTGGTGAGCCTAGCTCTTTGCAGGGAGCATTATCACAAGTACATCCCAGGAGTGGAGATCTGCTCCCAGAAGAGGGCCACCTGAGCACGGGGTTTTTGTGTCTGATTCACCTCTGGCTCTCTGGGATTAGATTTTAATGTGAGTATCTTCAGAGCAAACAGGAGGCAGCAGCAGTCAGGGATTCCTCTGGCCCTCTCATCAGTCGCTCTCTACCTGCCATCTTGTCTCACAAATGAGGTCGTTGTTCTCCCACCTCCCCGTTTCACAAATTGTTTTGTCAGCATGTGTGAAGCAGGCTGGAAATGGAAAGCCCTAAGTGCTGATTAAAGGGGATGCCAAGTGTGTTATTAGCAATTTCACCCTACGTCAGAAAATTAAGGGAATAGAACGTTTTCTCTCCACGACATACTAATAGCAACCTCAAAGGCAAAGCAGGGAGGCTGTAGATGCATCTCAGTAGAAAGACTTCTACGGCAAAATGTATCTGACGTCTCACTCTCTGTTTTCTCTTTCCCTTGCAGCAGACCATGTTGAAATTCTGAACCGTAAAATTACGGAGCACCAGGACTTCTTGGTGGGAAGCTGCGCATGGCCTTTCTGTATATATCCCCTCTTCCCTTCTCTCGTTCTTTACCACCTCTACAGTAAGCCTGTTGCAGCCTACATGTTAACCAAAAACTGATCAATGGGAATGTCAAAAAAAAAAAAAGAAAAAAAAAAAAAAAAAAAAAAAAAAAAAGTAAAAAAAAAAAAAAGCACTATAGAAACAATTAACAAACAGCGCTCTGTTATATGAGATATACAAGTAGAAAATTATAATAGACTTTTATAACACATTACTTTAACACACTTAATCATTTTATGACTACCATCCTGATAAGTGCATCTGCACAGTGGACTGTTGGTTTACTGTATACTATCGATGGATAAATGTTTGTCTTGTTTTTAAAGTGTTATCTTACTGTTTTGTTTACATCATAGTCTATTGATTTGTTTTGAAGTGTACATCATTATCAAGTATACTCAATACCATTTTTTCATTATTGTTATGTCTTAAGTTTTCATATACCGTAGGTTTTATGGAGTTTTGTTTGTTTTTTACTAAAAATGTTATCGTGGGAAACAGGAATTATGTGCTTGAAAAACACGACACAGGAATGTTTGCCCTTTTCTGGATCTTGCTGTTCATGTCAGCTAAAGTCGTTTGTGTTAAAGGCTCCTTTGATCATTGAAAATTTGCCTTCAGACGCTCTCCAAATTTGTAGTACCAATGATGTGCAAGGCCTGCTGTGATTTCAGTCCAGTTCAGAGTATTTCTTTAAGTACAGCGAGCTGGTTCTGGAAACCGGAGGGAAAAAAAGAAAGGGAAAGACAAAAGCCCACTCTCAGTAAGGGGATAGGAAAGATTTGCTCAGAACTTGTGCAGTTCTGTTGTATGTTGAAGTGCATTCTCAGCTGCAAACGGCGCACAATCTTTCTTGCTGTTCTCGCGGTGCAGTGGAAAGTAATAGGTGGATGAGTGAGATGTTTTCCTTTGGGCATTTGCGTTGGAGAGGAACAAATGCCAACTGTTAGCTGCGGAACACGTAGCTGGAGTAGGTCCGTCACCGTGGCTTGGCCCAAGCTGGGTAATACTGTGCCCATGAGCATCTCTTCACTGAGCATGCTGAAACATCTCAGCCTGAAATCTAATGACCCTTCCTGACATTTTGTCAGCAGTTCTTTTTAATCACCACTGACCATGACTTGGTGATCTTTCCCCTAATTTCTGGCCCCTTAAAGCAAACACAGCACTAGCAGACCAGGAAAAAATCTTACCATACGTAAACATCCATTTTAATGGGGTTCCTAGAGGTTGGTGGATGTGGTTTGGCACCTTCTACTTGATGAAGACCAACGTTTGTCACACAACAAGGGCTAGTTCTCAATACCTCCTTGTCACGCGCGTGAATAAAGCAGCTCCCAGCCCACGCACCCTGGGCAGCACTGCCTGGCGTTGTGCTGCCCTGCTGAACAATCTGGCTACACAGAATACCTTTTAATTTGAGACTGCAGCTAAATCCAT
Organism: Bambusicola thoracicus; assembly: GCA_002909625.1. Taxonomy (NCBI): domain Eukaryota; kingdom Metazoa; phylum Chordata; class Aves; order Galliformes; family Phasianidae; genus Bambusicola; species Bambusicola thoracicus. Next base: position 4,745 of record PPHD01002516.1, on the reverse strand, counting down.
CCCTGTCATAGCTCTGTACTATTGCTGGCCTCACGGGAGAGATGGATTTGCTCCATGAACTCCATAAAAGTATGAAGTGTTAGGAGAAAGAGAACCATTTTTAAAGCCAGGCGATGGGCAAGTTGTTAGTGTCCTGCTGCCCTGAGCTCACTGTGGTCTTGTGGGGTGCCAAGAAGATTCCATTTTCTTTTCCTTAATCTTGGTTAGAGAATGTCCTTCTGTGGGAGCAGATGCATTGATAGACATGCATCTGCATGGACCACAAGGGACAAAGGGGGAGGCTGGGCGCAACAGGTATAGCCCAGAACAGGCTGCAGCCACCTGTGTGTGGAGATGTATGCATAGCAAGCACCTCTGAAGAGTCCAGCTCAGAAAGGCCTCGAGCCAGAAGGAATCTTTCCATTCATTTCAGCAAGCTTTGAACCTAACCCTGAAAGAGGGGAGAAACCCATGCAGCCCCAACCCTCAGCCATGCACCTCGTGTTTTGGCAGTCCCTCGTGTCCATGGATGTTTCCCAGCCATCAGCATTCAAAAGCAGACAGTGTTGCCTGAAATTAGTGGCTGTCATTTATATTGGCTACTGCCTACCTGTTCTTTTAACCACTGAGTTTCTGTTTCCCAAAACCATAACATTGTTAGTGGAAAAAGTGGATTTGAGTACTTCCTGTTTGAAATTATTTGTGTATCAAAATGGGTTTTGCACAACCTGTGCCAGTGCCTCAACAAAGAACAGAGCTGATCTTCTTAAGCCAGAAAGGATGCATTCAAGCTTGTATGGCTTTATGAGTTAAAGGAGGTTGGAACTTTTTCAGTGCTAAATGGATTTTTGTATATCTTGACACTTTGATGTAACCTCCTATTTTATTTATCTACTTAAACATCTGGCATAGATGTGCATAGAATGTAAACCTAGAATACAGCTGTTTTCACGTCACATTTAAAGCACTGAAAAAAAAAAAAAAAGCATTTAAGGATTATTTTTTATTAAAGAGGTCCAATGAGGGATGTTCAGGGTAGTTATATTAGGTGCCACAACAGTTTTTTATATTGCTGGCAAATTTAGCGTTGATTTGTAAATGAGTTTAAGGAAAGAAAAGCTCGAAGCACTAAACTTCACCAAATTCAAAACAATCTCGGCAAAAAATGCCACTTGAGGTAGCACTATTGAAACTCGTTGTGCAATGACTTGCTCTAATTTTCTTTGTTCAAGAAAGAAAAGGAAAAAAAAAAGAAAAAAAAAAA
>PPHD01002515.1:12050-35468 GCA_002909625.1 Bambusicola thoracicus | reverse complement strand
AGAGGAGAGGAGAGGAGAGGAGAGGAGAGGGGTGAGGGCGGGGGCAGGGGGAGAGGGAGGGAAACAGGAAGAGGAGGGTATGGGAGGGGAGGGAAGAAAAGGAGAGGTTTTTTATCTTATATTATTTCTTAATGTCTTCTAATGCAGACACTTTCCTGCCAATGCTCTTCAGAATTAATTTAGCCAAAAATTTGATTTGTGTCAGTTGGTAGAAAATGATAGGTACATGAAAATATGCTGGATAGATTACTGTTAGACAAATAGTGTAATCTGTGGCTGACCAACTAGAGAATAAGAAGTTGTATTTTGTGTTTTCACATTTGAAGGCATCTGTTCAAAGACTTTGTTAAGAGCTTCTCCTCAACAATTCAAACTGTGCTTGAGATTTTGATATATCTTGTTTGTTTGTTGGTTTTGATGCATCAGACTTTCCATGGTCTTAAACTGGGAATTTCTCTTTTTATATGTAGGATGGTGAGGTTTATTGTTTGTTGTTGCTTGTTTGTTTGTTTTTTAACTAGCTCATCAAATATATTTATTTCAAACAGTAAATTTGGGGCGGATATTAGGTTGCTGAATCGTCATGGTAACAAGAATTAAGTGGTAGCTGATGGAATAGGAAAGCAGGTTTGTATTATTCTTGCTATCAATGTATATAAAGGCATAAGATTTCAAACATTTTTGGTTCCCTTCGTGGAATAATAGTGTGGTAGTTTATATTATATGACAGATTTACACTCTGAGGGTTATAAGGGGAAATAAATTTCAGAAGAACAAGTGTTTTATTTTTATATGAGGAGAGCAATATTATTATACAACTAGATGCAGTAGACTTTACTCTGCCTGACAAGTATTCAAATTTATGTGAGGGAGGTATTACTTTTCATGATCTCTAACTAGTGATAGAATTATCTGGAGGCTTCTTTTTCCAACCATTGATATGTCAGCTTATTCCTCTGCTGGCTAGGGGTTCTTTCTGTTTTCTTCTCCATTAAGTAAAAGCCATGAAACATCTTTTTATCTTTTCTTGATCTGGAAAAATAAAGTCTGCTTTTAACAGCTGTTCAATACAGCCTGTGCTTGTGGATGTAATGGCTGATAGCATACACTACTGTGAAAACAACTGTGGTAAATTTAGCATAGCATACTTACTAATTTCAAATGAGAACTTGCATGCATGTTCTGATAAACTGTATTGTTTCATGCCATACAAGTTTAGCAAGTTTCTGGGACAGCCCCGTATGTACACGTGTGAAATTTAAGAGCTCACTTTCTAAATAAATTAATAACCCCAAATCTTTTGGAGTGAAATTAATCAAGCTACATTATATGTGCATGAATGTTTTCAGTTTAAGCATTTGGGAAAATTTGGAAGACTGGAGCTTAAAAGACAGAAGCTTTGTTCGAATTCAGCTTAGTCAAAATATAGAATGCTTCAGCTGATTCCAAAACTGCTTTTGTGATTACTCATCCAAAACATTCATAAATCACAGGAAAAGTCTTGCATTGATTTGGAAATTAAATATTCAAATAAGCAAAACAGAAATCTACTTAACCATTCCTTAGAAGAAGATAAAGACAGAACATGTTTGCTACCTATTTAGGGTAGAGAGAAAACAAATTAATTAGAAGCTGTGAACAAGGAAATTCAGAGTAACTTAAGTAATAAAACATATATTGTTGGTGATACACTGGAACAGGTTATGTGGTGATGTGATGCCCCATCTCTGGAGACATTGAAGGCGAGGCTGGATCAGGCCCTGGGCTACCTGATGTAGCTGTGGTTTCCCTGTTCATTGCAGGGGAGTGAACTAGTTGGCCTTCAGAGGTCCCTTCCAACTCTGAGGATTCTATGATCGTATGACTCTATACTGCCTTTTTGTGCTTACACCCCCGGAATGCTCTAGGAGGTGCATCCACTAGGCACATCTCTGTCCCAAATCTTTACTGTGATGGCCAGAAAGCACTGAGGATGCTTCACAGTGTGCTTTCTAACTTGTAAGTAAAGCTCAGTTTACTTGTTAGACTGTTACTCCTGGAAGTATTCCCACAAGAACATCCTTATTGCATCTTTATTCTAATGATAAAAGGTTGGAGGAATGAGAGTATTAAAATGTAGGAATTCTCTTACTTGTCTTAAAGGTCTAAGTAAACAATGCAGTGTATTTTCAGAAAGGTGCAACAATGCTAAATGATATTAATTTCTGCTGCTGAGATTTGACTGTTTTCTGTAAGTAGCACTCATTCTCTTACAAGCAGTTCTGGATATCTTTGATGTAATGGAGAATCTAACATGGTAAAATATAGATCTTGTCATTTTGTGCTTATATGCAAATTCTTTTCTATGCCATTCTCTGCCAAGTCTAAATTCTAAGAAGCTAATAGTAAAATACCTTCTACAATCCACATATAATCCTTTTTGCACAGTTCCTGAGTGGGTGAGTGGGAAACTTCCACTGAAATTTCTTTTAATTATTAACTTATCTATGAAAGCTCATGAAAACAGGAACAACTGACATAAAAGATATGACAAATAAATGTGAAGAAAGTTATTCTTGTTGTTTGCTTGCTTGTTTGTATTTGAATAAATAAACTACTCTTAGAAGGGACACTGACTTTTCATTTTCATATAGGAGAATCATAGAATCATAGAATGGTTTGGGTTGGAAGGGACGTTTAAGATCATCTAATTCCAACCCCCAGCTATAGTCAGGGATGCCTCCCTCTAGACCAGGTTGCTCAAAGCCCCATCTGGCCTGGCCTTGAGTGCTTCCAGGAAGGGGGCATCCTGTTCCAGTGTCTCACCACCCTCATAATAAAGGATTTCTTCCTAATATCTAGTCTAAGAAGAACAAGAATGGGGACCCCAACAGTTAAGAGACCTCAAGTTTCACTGCATCACAACAGACAACAGCAAATCAGAAATCTGAGTGCAAGTGCTGTCTCAAGTCCTCAGGGAAATTGTTTATTGAGGTCTTCATATGTATGTACTCTTTTCCAATCCTGTGTTTTATTTCAGTCTTGTTAATGTTGCCACTTGGCTGGAATTTCACTTTGACTGGAAATCCTGGTTCCTGCACATTTACGTGTGTATATACTATGTACTATACAACATTAACACAAAAAATCTAGGATTTCACACTGGACCTGCTGTTATAATCCGTGTTCAATGTACAGACCTCCTGGAAGTGCTACAGATACATTACATTGGCAGCATGTGCACAGGTCAACTATATAGGATGAACTATATAATAGAGATGGGTCTCAAACATGTTGTTTCATATGCTCTTCAGAGAGCCATTTATTTTTGTTTAAAAAACCCAAAGCAGAAACATGGCAGCATTACTTTGATTAGCTGGCAAAACTAACATTTAACCTTCTCTGTTTCTTTCCATATTATGTCCTCTGTTCCTCCTCACCCAGAGTGAGATCTCATTCAGTACTTATAACTGCTCTTTAGTGTCATAAGCTGATTTTGGACATGAGGCCCTCATAAATTACTTGCTTGTACACAGAATAGTACAGACCAATGTAGTTGAGATGCTTATGTATAAATAACCTTTATAACAACACTGAAACTAACTTTCAGAACTGCAGCTTAAAACTGTGGGATGTGGAGGCTAATGGGAGTCTTTATGTCAGCATGGGCACATTTCAGTACCTGATCAGTAGAAGTGCTCAGGAGCATTTAGCAATGAGCTATTTGTGACTTGTCATTCATTCAGTATCATTAGCAAACAGCAAGATGTTTATCAATATAAAGGCCAGCAGGCTAAATGTCTAAAGCCTCATAAATTAGTCCAAAGGAATTCAGCTCTGATCTTTATTGGATCGAATTCCTACTTCATTAATTGCTGATTGTTTAGACAATAAAAAATCAGTTTGAATAACAAGGAGAGAATTACAGTAACTGCTCAAATGTCTGTTCAGATAAGCAGACAAAAATGCAAGTAACTCACCATGAAAATTAAAGTAAAAAATGCATTCAAATCTATTGACACAAGTATTAAGGTAGAGCTGGTTTTCTTTATGGAAAAGAATATTATATTCTATAGAAAACGCTTACAGTAAGGAAAAGATATCCTTGCTAGTAGCAAAGTAAAACACACTGTGGTGATCAGCCTTATAGTTTTGAATGTTTCAGCAAATTTTCCACTACTATGATAATAAATACTTTGTTGCATGGAGAGAAATAGGGAAAAAAAGTAGATTTGCATCATCCAGGAACTTTTTGCTCTTATTTTTAATTTCTGCTGTTAAAAGTAGCTCATGAAATGAACAATGCAGTTGATTCTGGTGCTTTTTGTGAAAGGCAGCTTTTCATTCGCTATTTAGTTGTGCGAATGTGTGCCACATTTGGATAGAGAATTTACACAGAAACAGCTTCAGCACATCTAATGTTATATTCATGTAATACTTTTCAAATGCAGTAGCCTAAATGGCTACTGACTAGTTGTTTTGAATTCCAAAAAGTGACTTTCTTTTCAAATTCAACTAAAGCATTGTTGATTCTGCCCCATCCAAAAAAGATACTGGCTCAAGTGCTTGGTGAGTCGTCATTCCATTGGAGTCCATCATTGTTGCTGGAAGTAAAACCCCATTCGTAGTATGATAAGATTTGCAGTCCTGTGCAGTGTGAAAGCTTTCATGATGAATTCAGGGTGACTAGTATCTGTCTACTGCTCTCTTTGACTTCAATTTTCTTTCTTAAAGGAAAAGAATAAATCTCACCTAGATCAAAATGTGTTCTTATGTCTATGCACATAAGGTGGTTTGAGGCTCCTGTGGTTTATCTCACAAAAGAGCACACCTTTTGGAAAAAACTTGTGTAGAGAGCCAAAAAAATTTCAGTAGAAATGTTGCCGCTCACAATCATTCATCTCAGTTCTCTCTCTCTCTTTTTTTTTTTTTTTTTTTTTTTTTTCTGTTACCAAAGCCATGTTTTCAGCAGAGTGAATATCAGCCTGTGACTCACTTACTTAATGTTTGTGGCATTTGACTCAGATTTGCAGATTTTCATTCTTGCAGACTCATGAATAAGCTGTAGCAGAATCATGTGGAGTCCCAGAAGAAAAGTTTTTAAAACTGGGGGGTTTATTTTCCTTCCACTTTAGATACTGTGTACACTAATACTCAGCAGCCAGGTTATATTCGATACAGATCCCTCATTTTTTGTCTCAGCATCTGTCCGGAGCACAACTTTCAGTCACAAATTGAAAAATGAGAAATAACAGGCATTGTTTGTCTTTAGAAAGTATTCATTATTCCTTTTTCCTCTTCATTTAATGATGTCTCTTCATTTTGCAATGTTATTGTGTTTCAAACTGTGCCCTATGGGCAGATTTCAATAAACATCTCTAAGTTTAAATATGAAAACATATGTAGAAGTAATTTATTTCTTCTTCAGGGGTCCTGTAGACCAATATCCTACTAGAAAACAGACCATCCTCGACACAATCAGGTTAGCCATGGCTTAGTCTAACTAAATCTTTTAAAACTCCAATTCCTGGACTTCAAAGTACAGTCAGCACATAGTGTAGTTCCTCTCTGCCAGTTACATCTGTCATCTGGTTTTTTTTGTTGTTGTTGTTGTTTTGTTTTTTGTTTTTTGTTTTTTTTTTGAAAGAATTATCCAAAAATTGCTTTTCCAGGAAAATCTTCATTTTAACCCACTGTGATCTACAATGAAGAGGAAAAAAAAAAAAAAAAAACCAACAAAAACAGCCATAGTATGTGCAAGGAAGACATGCAATTACAGCAGTCTGGAAGAGTAGAAATATTTTAAATCATTTTAACTTTCTTTTTTTGCTTCTAAATCCTCTTTTCATCTCAGTTTAGTCAAGTAGGTCAACATTTGGATCAGCAATACTACAAACACTGCTGTACTACTGATATGACAAGCAAAAGTTTGGGCAAATATTTGCTTGTTTTTCAGTCACGAATAATGACTTCTAATTGTGTTGTTTCATTCCCTGACCCATCACCATAATTACTGCTGTAGAATATCAGCAGATTCCTACTTGGATTGCTTACAGTAAAGGAGAAAAAAAAATATTTTAATGTACTTTGTAGTCCAATATGTGATAAAGAAAAGGAAAAAGAGAATATGAAAAAATGATATCCACATCTGAAAGAGGCAATCTGAAAATCTGTATCCAATACAGAGGATGGGAAATAAACTTTTTTTCTTTCTGTCAGTTGTCACTGTAGGGTTTCTATGAAAAGGGAATGAAAGCAAGCCCCAATTAGTTTGGAAGTACCAATGCCAAACTGTGTCAAGAACCATCTTGTATAGAACTTACGCAATGAATCTCTGACCTTCTCTCTAAGGAAATCACTTTCAGTGGTACTGCCTGGATGAATTCAAACACTGCACAGCAGTTTAGCAAGCAGATCTGAATTAATAGCTTATTTCCAAGTGCCAAGCTGCAAACAGTGTAGTCATCATCCTTAGAATTGATCATGGTTAGATAGAATATTTCCAAAGTAAGGTTAATCTGTGTATGGTAGCTGTTAAGCATTAAATAGTATTCTAAGAACATGCTAATAAAACCACATGAACTTATATGCTTTAAAATAAAATTGATTTCCCTAAGCATAAGGAAGGCTAACTTGTGTAAAACTTTCACTTTCAGGTTCTACTCAGGATTTTTCCAGAGTATAGCACCACTAGGTTGAGGATTTGAACTTCATAGACCTAATTTTGCCCTTGGAGAGAAATATGTACTCAGCTCTCTCTCAATATTATGGTGGAAATATTTCATAGGAGATTTATTTAGACATCCTGTTGACACTCTTCACAACCGAAATACTAGCTTTCTACTGGCAAACCTCCAGTCTAGACAATACAACCTATCTCTGCACTTTCAGTGGAATGTATGTTCTTCACTTGCTTTCATAAGGACTGCTGGCTATTAAAGCCATATATTTACCAGTCACTTTTCCTATTATGTAAACCTTAATTTCAGCAAAAAATAAAGTTATTTCATGGAGAAGGTTGGTAATTTTTCCTATCAGGAGCATTTTAAGATGTCTAGTTCATATTTGATTTCCCTCTATGAGCACATATGTGCCTTTCCAGAGAGGACATCCTTTCATTAACTATGGATTCACTACATTCACCCAGTTCCATTTCAGTTCCTCTTGATTGCCTTATGAAGACATCGTGCTGCACTCTCACGAGCTTCTTCAACTGCATAAGTATTCCCTGTTCATTATTGCACCTCAGTAGATTTTCTGACCCATCAGTAACTTCAGAGAATGAATGAAATTATATCTTCCAGCTCACATGCAGTGTGCATTGCCTGCATCAAAGGGACAGGTTCCTGGTGCCTCATGTATCTTTTCTTTCAAGTGCAGATAATTAAAAGGTCTTAAAACACAAAATGAACAATGGCCATAGAAGGACAAGGTACAAGTATTCATGTCATGATGGCACCCTCTTTAACCAAGAAAGATGTGGATTCCAGATTTTCCTTCTTAATAGAGTACCATTTTCAGTACAGCTGTAGTTGGACTCTGTTGACGGTTTATGGGCTGGTCCGGCCCAGTTCCGTGACTAGTGGGGCGGAGGGATTTTGCAAAATCCATGCCTCCGGGAAGGGAAACAGGGAACCCCCAAAATAATTAAAAACAGCAGCAATGATCTGAAACAAACTAATTTACTAAACATAGTATCAAAATGTAAGATAACACACTATAATATGATATAAATCAAAAATAATTGAGAGAAAGATTGTCTGAGAGCCAAAGGCCTCACGCTAATACTGAAGCCTTGCGTGCAGTCGGGAGCAGCAGCAGTGAGTTGACAGGAAACACCGCAGCATGAGAAGAGAGCGAGTCAGATGACCTGCGCCCTTATATCTGTTCCCTTGAGTAGGAATGATAACAGTACTCGAAAAGGCTCTTGGGGAACATAGTTCTTCTCTTCCAGGTACCCGAAACTAAAACATTTGCTCCCAGTACACTGCATGATGTTGTGATGTGGAATACTGATAACCAAAAATCATAAAACCATTACAGATTCACTTAATATTTGTAACTTCATTCACTCTGTCCCGCTATCAAGGGATAACCATTATTCTCAAAAACAAGATATCCCAATTCTTTTTAGAAATCCAAGATTTCCCAGGCATTTCAACATCTGTAAATAAGTCTCTCTTCTTGCATAGTCTGGAGAAATGTTAGATGCTGATCTGTGGTCTCTCTGAGACCTTTGAAGAGCCTTCACGAAATCTAGAATGTATCACTTCACCAACTGCCTATATTGTTAGTGGTAGTGCCTTTTAATAAGGTAAGTCCTTTCAGCATCTACTAGAAAGTCTGCCTCCTCTTATCTTACTAGTAGGGCACTGACAAGTAATATAATTCTCTAAGGAATACAAGCTTTCTTTATATACATCTTATCTCACATTCACAGCCATTGAGTGGATAAGTACTTTAGATTCAAGGGTGAATGGATTCCTTTAAGCTCTTCTTTGTCCCGAGGGAACGAGCTTGTTAAACGACCTCATACTATCAGGTGTTGTGTTGCTTGCCTTATTTATACAAGTTGAAACCCTTGAATAAGTAAGCCTCTTCATAGTGACAAGATATATATGTGTGCACTGGGGGAGGTTGGGGAAGTTTCTTTCAGTTTAGTGATTTGGTGCAAAAATAATTTACAAAGCACTCTTTTGGACACGTAGAGCATATTCCAGGAGCTTTTTGGTCCTTGGCAAGGACAAAGGATATCAGGTTTTGGAGTTCTTTTAGGGAAATCTCATCATACAGCTCACATCTCCCAAGAAGAAAAAAAGCTTGATGTGCTCTAGCTTAGGGTTTTTTGATACGTGAGCAGAGCATTCTTGTTGTATACACAGAGCGCCCAGAAAACAAAGTCCACTTATTTGCATGGTTGTCTTATACATGATACCTATTTGCTAGAAAAAAAAACTCAAAGTGTATGAAGTGTATAAAGGAGATCAAGTCCAGCAGAGTTTGGTTGATCTGAAAATGTCATGCTCATGATGATTTCTTAGTTTTGAAAGAAAACCTGATATAAAATACTTACTTTCTACATCCACAGGAACTGCAAGAAAATTAGCTCTTAGGTGTCCTATGGGAACAATTTTTGTTGTATCTATTAGGCTTGCTGTCTTTCTTCAGATTCTATTGTTATCAGAAGTCCTATCAATGTAAAATATAAGAGGGCAGTATTATATTCACTGTGGTAGTCTATCAAAACAATTTCAGTACCAGAACTCCTACAGCTCTTCTTTAGGTTTCTGAAAGTCCTACTACTATTCCTAGCTTAACTGATACATAAGATTCATCCAAGGTCAAAAGGACTCTAATTCACAGTACAGAAGTTACCGATGTTTTTCTTCTGCCAGATTTTTTTTTTCTCTGTTGAGAGGTGACCTCATAAAGAGCCCTCTCTGTGCATTTCCTTGGCTAAATGGACTGTGCCTTCAACGTTCAGAGTTAGTTGACCCATTTTCAATATGAAACTACCAGTTCCAATTTCCTTAAAATAACTCTTTGAGCACAAAGTATCTAGATCATATGCCCATTCAATTTAGAAACTGAAGCATACTCTGCTATCTATGTTGTCCACCTCATCTTTCTCTTGTTGATCAAATTCACTCTTTCATTTTCATCTCTCTCTTTTTTTTCTTTTTTTTTTAAAGGATTTCAGGGGTTAGTCAAAATGTTTTCTCCACTGAAAGACTTCTTGCCTTAATGGAAGTTATGTTTATTTCTATGTGTACTTTTGGGTCTCATTCTTTGAACAACCGCCCAGCTAAAATTAGCCTATCCCCAAATCTATAGATATTGTTTTCTTACCTGCTGCAGCATGAGGAAAGCAGGAGAATGACAAGGATTTTAACAGCTTGCATGGCAAAGTAGGAAACCATAATATTCTTTACAAAGAATAGAGTATCTCTTTGAGTACTACCACTACGATTTCTTCCTAACGTGTTTGAGATTGAATTTTCCTTTAATTAATTAACTTCCCAGTTTTCTTTCTCAAGAATCACGTATCTTGACTACAGAAGATTGCGAAAAAGGTGTCCCTGCAGACAAGCTGTGCAGAGGCTTACGAATTCCTCTTTGCTTGATGTCTTACTTTGTGAAGTCTTGCCAGATAAGGCTTCAGTTACAAAGGTCAATCAACAACTTAAAGTTACGGACTTTGGACTTACTGGTCAAGCTGAATATGGTAATTGATATTAACTTCTCTGCTCTGGGTGGCATAAAGTTAGAGTTAATTATGCAAGTGATGCATGTTACAAAGGGAGAATCATATACTAGGGGAAACATCCATCACCTGGTCTGGGAAATCTGTAAACTCCAAGTACTTCAGCCAGTGAGGAAAGGAGGAGGGACAATGCAATTGGGAAGTAAGGATACGAGGAGACTGTGTCCTCCAATGCTTTTAAGAGGCCTGGTCGAGATTGTTCCCACGGACTCTCCCATCATTCAAATAAAGAAAGTTAAAGACTATCCTCCATCTCTTCCTGGGATAAAGATAATTGAGCAAGCCTATTTGAGCAACGTTTTTCCCAACAACTAGGATGTGCTTTTCTTTCCCTCAGGCTCTCCTCTCCCATAACCATATGTTCAGAATCTCCAGGGGATTAGCCAGGATCTTTCTGTTCAATCTGAAAAGATTAGACTTCCAACTATTTCCACACAAATATCATTTTACAGGACTGTTGTCTGCTTTATGATATGCTATGAGACTGTAAACTGGATTTGTTATTCAGTCAGGCCTCCTCTACCAGAGCTCAGATCAGATGATCAAAATAATTCTCATCTTTGACCATTGCTGCCATGCTGACATGGAGCATTAAAGTGACTTTACAGCAGTGACATTCGCAGACTTGCTAGATGTATAGGCCATTTCTTGAAAATAGAAAGTAAGAGCATTAATAACTGAATATTTTTAGACATTTTTAACTTTCACTCCCCTTTCATCTCTCTCAGAATCCTTCAAAATTCTTAGGTTTTTGTTTGTTTGTTTGTTTTTGTATATTAAAAGAAAGTGAAGTAATTTTTGATGGTTTTTTCTCTATTTGATGATATGGTGTGCTCCAGGAATAGCAAATAGCAAACAAGCCTCTCACGGGTGTTGCAGAATAAAAACAGAGTTCTGCATATAGCAACATGTACACAAATATAATGTGAATAAAACATAAACTGCTTATCTAAAAGCACTTTGGTTCCTCTTTTTAACCTTCATTAACAAAGTTAATCCCCCAAAAAGTTTTTGAAGCTTTGTGGCTTATTTTGTTCTATCACCATCACTCATCTGTCAGAAGTCAAACTGGCAGCCTTTCTAAGCAGTTCCAGCTTAGCTGAGCAGAAGACAAACCCTAACTTGCATGAAAGTCTCCCAGTTTCTCACAAGAACAAGGCCTTTATCCTCACAGCGGGGCCACATACATCCAGGACTGGGAATAAAAGTTAGACTTGCAACCTGGCAGCACATAACATGAATAAGAAAGATTTTCAGAAGACATTTCTCAATGTAATAGAGTGAAAGATTCAGAGTGGACCTGGCAGCGCTTTGAGGGATAAAATTACATGCCACTTTTGACGGCCAAGAATTTCACTGTAAAATACATGTACGGGAAAAGAGTAACCACTGTCAGTAATTAAGTTTTCTTCTGGGATTGATTAAGCATTATTTTACTTCTAGAAATAAAAATGTATAAAATATGTTATATAAGCAGGATAAAGAAAAGTGAGACACTATAATTGTACGTACAAATTTTGATACAATTGTTTGACTGGAAAGTATTATTTTCTTCAGAGGATGAAGTCAACAGACAATGCTGACACTAATAAATAATAGTTTATTTATAATTTACATCAGGTGCCAGAGAATCTGAATGTCAGTTTTGTAAGTCTGGTTTTCGTTCAGCAGCAGCCTCAATTAGGTTTGAATTCTTTGGATGTTTGCATCCAGTGGGGCATGCATTCATCTGTTAACAAAACAAGAGAAATAGATAGATGCACTAAAAGTGGTGCAAGGCACACTTTTATTTCAGATAGGAAGTGAAGGGGCCACATCCCTGACATTTAGAGGAAGACCCATCCCTAACAGATGTTATATGGCTCCATGTTTTTGTTCCTGGGGGACTCCACGTTAGAAACTGTTACACTCCCTGTGATCTGGCCACACATCTCCCATTTTGCTTCAGGAGGATGACTGTGAATCTGCATCTTCAGCCCCAGAAGTTTCTGGTATTTTAAGAAACCATGCTAAAATAGTAAAACTAAGGTGCTATTTGGACTCAGCCTTGTACATGAATTGTTAGTCCAGGCTAGCAATGGTCTGCCAGGCTTTAAGGTGCTCTTGCTATGTATTTGGAAAGGCCATTCTGCTTTTGCAAATGGATTTGGAAAGTGTTAAAAATATCGCTAAAGACTTTGCAAAATACTTGTGTTGACACATTTATTTAAAGAAAAACATTAAAAGAAAGAGATCAATATCTTGCTTTGGGCAGAAGACCAACCCAGATCATTTGAAAGAAAGAGGACAAGAGAAGAGGTAATGGTGTGCCAAACTACCATCTGGCCAGGAGAGGAAGAAGAAAAAGAACAACAAGGCTGGATGATGCAAAACAAACAGAAAACAGAGGAAGTGTTCTGATACCAGTAAAGGGGATACATTTTAGCAGTGACACCTTTCCTTATTTTCGTCTCAGAAGAAGGTTCCAAATCCAAGTGCTATTTTTAAGTGCCCCTGTATGAAACTCTTTGATGTCAGCTGACATCTCTATTATAACCAATGTAGTTAAGATCAGACAATGAGTTAGCTCTTGAGAAATATGTATCAGAATATTTGTAGCTCATCTATGAAAGAGTAGTACATCCCAGATAGCTCATAGAAGGATTATTTAGAATGCTATTTAAAAGTGAAAGAAATACTTTTATCAATTGCTCAAAAGATTTCTTTCTGTCTCTCTTGACAGTGGCGTCTATTCCTCTCCCTTTCAACCTTTTTTTCAGTTCATCACAGAAACACAAAATCACAGAGCATCAGGGATTGGAAGAGACCTTGATAGATCATCTAGTCCAATCCCCCTGCTAGAGCAGGAACACCTACATTAGGTCACACAGGAACGTGTCCAGGTGGGTTTTGAATGTCTCCAGAGAAGGAGACCCCACAACCTCTCTGGGCAGCCTGTTCCAGTGCTCTGCTACCCTTACTGTGAAGAAGTTTTTTCTCGTATTTATGTGAAACCTCCTATGTTCCAGCTTGCACCTGTTGCTCCTTGTCCTATCACTGAATGTCACTGAGAAGAGCCTGGTTCCATCCTTTACATATTTATAAACATTAATGAAGTCACTCCTCAGTCTCTTCTCCGCTAAAGAGACCCAGCTCCCACAGCCTTTCCTCATAAAGGAGATACTCCAATCCCTTAATCATCTTTGTGGTTCTGTGCAGGACTCTCTCAATCAATCCCCTCTCCTTGAGGGGCCCAGAACTGGGCACAAAATTCCAGACGTGGTCTCACCAGGGCAGAGTAGAGGGGGAGGAGAACCTTTCTCGACCTACTAACCACACCCCTTCTAATACACCCCAGGATGCCATAGGCCTTCTTGGCCACAAGGGTACAGTGCTGGTTCATGGTCATCCTGATATTCACCAGGACCCCCAAGTCGCTTTCCCCTACACTGATCTCCAATAGGTCAGTCCCCAACCTATACTGGTACTTGGGGTTGCTCTTGCCCCGATGTAAGGCTCTACGCTTGCCCATGTTATATTTCATTAAATTTCTCCCTGTCCAACTCTCCAGCCTGTCCAGGTCTTGCTGGATGGCGGCAAAGCCCTCGGGCATGTCAGCCACTCCTCCCAGTTCTGTGTCATTAGCAAACTTGCTGACAGTGCACTCTATTTCCTCATCCAAGTCACTGATGAATATATTGACCCTTGAGGGACTCCACTAGACACAGGCCTCCAACTAGACTCTGTCCCATTGACCACAACTCTCTGACTTCCTTTCTTCAGCCAGTTCACAATCCACCTCAGTACCCAATCATCCAGACCACACTTTCTCAGTTTAGCTATGAGGGTGTTGCAGGACACGATGTCAGATGCTTTACTAAAATCAAGATAGACCACATTCACTGCTTTATCATTATCTATCTACCTGGTTACATCTTCATAAAAGGCTATCAGGTTGATCAACTTCCCCTTCATACTAGATAAAAAGGGATAAAGTGAGTGAATACTGGGGCATGAAAGTGGAATAGAATGCCATCCAACTCACAAAAATACAATAAAATAGAGAAATAGAATATGGAGATTGGATCAAATTAGAATTTATAGCCAAAAATTACTTCATAGAAATAAGTGAATTGTAATCCTGAGCCTAGGAGGTGAAAGACTTACCTTAATGTATTGCTGAAATGCTGAGGAACATGGTAAGACTGGGAGATTATTGAGAAGAAACTGTATGCATCTTAAAATATGGCTGTCATTTTTTGCCAGCAGATACCAAGGTACCTGCAATGTATTGGGAATAAATAAAGGTGGGAATCTTCCAGGACTGTGGAAAATGGCATTAAAAACCTTTGTATTTACATGAATGCAGAGTGAATGGGAACACAAGGAATATTAAACTAGAAGACTGCTAAAGTGGCACTGCTAAAGTTGCAGGATATGTTAAGGATCAAACTTACTGTGCTCTATGTAGACCTGCAGGAAGGTATTTCTCCCGGGGCAGAGACTCCCTGGAAGGATAAGAACAGTGATTATCAAGGAGGACAAGCAGAAGGTACCAATGAGAGGCTGCCCCTCTGAGCACCCCATGAGAGAGGGCAAGGAGCGTGCTGGAAGGGTCCTTCCTCCTCTGCCCTACACCCAGGCCTTTGAAAGAGAGTCTTCTGTTCTCATTTTAAAAGATATCCAACAACTGTATACGTTTATTAAGTCTGTTTTGATATCTCTTACTAGCATTTAATTCAAGAAAAATCATTAACTTGATGTTCTTTTAGAGAGCCTGTGGAAATTGTTTCAAAAAGATATAGAATATCCTGAAGTAATTACTTCTTGGAGATATTCCCATCTCATTTTTTCCCTGTCTAATGTAACTTACATTTTATTAAACCTTATTAGGTGTTTTGACTTTCTTCCAGTGAGTGGGAAAGATATATCTAGTTGTTTGAAGTCAAGACTGTAACAAAGAATGCAATGTGAAATCCTACAGAAGTGATTTGCACCACATTTTGTGTTTGAGAGCCATGGTCTGAGGAGTAGTGGTGAGAAATCAGAGCAAAGCGCTGACCTGGGTAAGCAGTCAACATCCAAGATCTAGTGGTTACCAATATCAGTGCACCCCACTAACTTGCTTCCTCTCACAGCTCATTTTACCCCGCAGACATAATGTTAACCAGTGCGATGCAGTTTGATCATCTCTGTGAGAGAGGTGCAAACACACAATCAAGCACACTTTCCTTTGATAACACAAAATGGGTTATTTCATCAAGGAATGTGAGGAGCCTAATAGGAAATGACAACTTGATAACAGAGGATAATATCAGAGCAAGGCTGTGACTACATCCAGAATATTGAAGGTAAACAAATTCAGTACATAAAATTCTCTTCCTGTGTCTAATTTAAAAATTACTTTAGGAAAAGTAGTGTGTGTGGTAAAATGTTAAGCTTGCTAGAATTGAAATTAGTCCAACCTGGCATGTCAAAATCTGGAAAGTTAAATTCTTCTATCATAATTTGCAAAGCAAGTAAGCTTAATGCATATTAAATAATTAGGTGCTGAACACATATAGTGTCAAAAAAAAAAAAAAAAAAAAAAAACCAAAAAAACCCACCATGATGGGCAAAAAGTCATAAGTGAATTAGGATTATGATATTAACTATTTATATAATGTGTTCTAAAATGTATTGTTGCAAAACATTCACATCAATATAATCAGAGACATCTTTGATAGCCTGAGATGGTGGATTTTGTTGTACAAAACTTGAAAATGTTTTTAAACTGAAACAAAGGGTTGTTCATGACATTACATAATCTGGCAGTAGGAAATATTACCAACTAATTTTGGGGGAAAACCTTGGAGCTGAGTCTATTATTCCCCCTAAACTGCTGAAAGAAGAAGAGCAACTAGCTTCATGTCCTAGTATTTATTGTTATCTTGCAGTCTGCAAGACAGTCAGTCATTTTACTGGTCAAGCCACAACATCACAAATCACCCTGCTGTTAAAATGCAGAGACCTGAAGCAAACCACTTTGGTTATCTCCCTCCCTCCAAGCTACAGATGGATTCCTAGGAAATACTGTAGTTGTATCTGACCTGCATTATAAATGGCATGCTGTACCAGGCATATACTGGGTTGCCCCAAACAGTATACTGACAAACCCTGTGCCTAAAGACTGTGATGCTCAAGTACTGCAGGAATAGGGAATGTGCTATAAAACAGTGAAACAGAGAAGAAATAAAATGTAAGGGAAGAGAGAATGAGAGACAGGAAGGAGGGCAGAGAGGAAAAAATCTTGCCTGTTTTGGCACCTGTCTGGGCAGATTTGAGCTTTCTGAAAAGTTAGGAAAGAATGTGTGAAAATGTGATAAGGATACTGTGACTGAAGTTGATGACAACTAGAAAAGAGATAATCCTTTTCTTAGATGTAGTGTTCTGTGATAACCTAATCTGATGTGCGTCACCCCCACCTATAGCTCACTTAATCTGGTAAACATGTGGCATCTGAAGTTACAGATATATTGAAGTTCTCAGCTGTGTAACAAAAGTTATTCACTTCCTCTCTTGCTTGTCAAAGTGATTCAGGAGTTCTTTTCAGTAACATAATCACAACCAGATCATGTCCTTTTCTCCCTATTGTTTCTCTTTCTCTCCGTGGTAGAGTTTATTATTCACTTCATGTTTTTACCTTTCTGTTTTCAGCGATGTGTTTTCACTTGAAACATACTTGTCCCATCTTGCAGCTGTGCTCTGTTGCTGAATGCCGCTTCACTTACTGATTAAAAACAAAAAAAAATGTTTCATCTGAAGGTCCCAAAAGATTGGCTAGTAACACCCCTTTAGTTCAAGGTAGCAAAATGTTACAAACATCCTCCTTGTAAATGTATGTTTTGTAGAAGGATTTTACAAGCAGAGCTGATACAAGTCATGGGTCAACACAGACATTCCTAAGCGCTTTCTTCCAATTCTTTGCTCCTGTCCTGTGAGCACACCACCTTTCAGACAGATTTATTCAAAAATTGTGTTTTTTGCCTTCTACTCCCCACCTTCACCACTGGCCATATGCTTTCCATAAAATAAACTTGTGCACAAACATTGATACTGTCATAACTTAATAAGTAATAATTTCACAGACTCCTTGCCTCCTCAGAGGAGCTTTTGGTGCCATCTGACACACTAAGAAATAAGCATTTTAAAACAGATAACAATAGAGAAGAAATTAGTCATTTAATAAGGTGCAGTCTTCTGGAATTATACAGCATCCTGCTCCCTCTTTCCCATATCAGCTGGGAATTGCCAGAGCCCCCAGATGATACCACAGCATTTCTGTTGTCTCCTGATGCATATAGAGTGTAATTATCTTAATATACAAAAGGTCTAGGACTTTTACGAGGAGCAAAAGCATATTATTGGTGAGCAGGCACTCAACCCAAATGATCATATATACTGTGTCATTAATAATATTCTAAATCCTCTCTTTAACTTTTGTGGTACGGATTGCTAACAGTAATAGTCAAAGCAAATAAAGACTCATATGCAGATCTCACAGATGTTTTAAGGTTCTGATTTAGTTCATTATTTAAAACAAGCTTATTTTCTCATTGGCGCCAAGGCAGTTCATAAATTTTGTCAGCAGAGGTTCACAGGATGGCTTTGAGCCTACTCAAAGCAGCTCAAACAGGAGGATGCCTTACTCCAGCCTATGCTATGCCTTGCCTCTCCTTCTTGCTACTTCCATCTTTCTGGTGCTCATCTGTAGTCTAGGAAGATGGTTCTGAAGGATAGTTTTAAACTTGGAAGAATTTTCCCAGCAGACAATGTTCATTTGTCTTGCAAAATTTTATCCTAAGATTATGTCATGAAGTGGTACAGTGTACACAGAAGACTGTCAAGCAAGCATCAGGTGGCAAGAGAAGTGTAATTTTAATTGTAAGAGCTTTTCATATTGGATAATTAAAATGAATATTGGCCTGTCAAAAGTGCAAAAGGATACAAATTTGGTAAGCCTCCCTGGCATCATAGGGGAAACACACAAAAGAATCTTTGCACAAAAAACAAGCAAATGCTTCAAACACTCTGTTAACAGAGCATTTCAAAACAGGAGGAAGAAACTGTTTTGGGTATGAAAACATACTTTACAGTTCATATTAGTGCACTGGAACTAAATAGCCTCTGGAAAACAGGCATAATTATGAAGAAAGGGTATTTTCTTAAGAATGAAAAACAAAGCAAATATATATCTCCTTCTATATGTTCTATATTTGGCTAGATAAGTCCACAGAGATTGGATATCCAAGCAAGTAGACAAAGTCAGTGAATGCAAATAAGCAATTAAGGATATGCCTGCAGTGCCATCTGTAGTAGAGTAATATTTAAGCCACCTTTTCTTTTTGATGTGAACCTGTATTGTCACATTATGAACCTCCTGACTGTGATTTCAGATTTCAAGCATGCTGCATTTCAGACCATAGAATCTTGTATATTTATGTCATAGTCAAGCTAGGGGATTTTTAAGTGCAAACTACAGCATTATGCTTGTTTACTATAATGAAAATGCCCAAATCCAGGCAATGTAGAATATCTACTGGCAGAAGTTCTTTCTAATGTTCCATTGTGGTGATGTTCACGCAGCTCATGCTTGAGAAATCTTTTGTATAAAGACTTTTAAGACTTAAGTGTTAAATGTTATCAACTCTTATTAATAAGAATATGAGTTTAAACACCGTTTGTGCATTTGTGGATCAAATACACAAAGCTGTCTGGTAGAGTGTTTGCCAAAAACTGATGGTATTTAAGATGAAGGCAACCATCACAGACTAGAGTAGAAACAGGAGCAATCACAAGCTAGTGCCATATGCTGCAGTGCTGCCATCACACCTCTGCTTCAGCCACAGAGCAGCAACCTCACTGGCCAAGCAGGGACCCACACTTTGGGTTTGTGATCATGAGCTCATGCAATGCTTCCTCATCAGCATGGGCTAGTGAGAAAACATTGTGAAGAACAGCACAGGTATCTATAAAGCACCCATGTCTCTTTACAGGACTATGCAAGTAGGGCCACACACATTTCTGAAATGGTCCTTGTAATCCATATATTCTGTGATGAAGGGATGGATGTGATAGTAACCATGGGAATGTATGATTTTATGTGTATTTTTGACCAGAATGTTTGGTGGCTGGTTAAATATTTAGAAAATTGTAGGTGCTTACTAACATTTTTGGAACTGGCTAGTATAGTGATTTCTGTGTTGTGTTACTGATACTGACCGTGGAAATGGATGGCTACTAGTCAGGTAAATGTTATTAATAAATAAATGAAATACTTATATCTTGATTAATTTTAAACTGAGTGAACAGAGGATTTTTTCCCTATGACATGCTCTTAAATCAATTTTTCCCCAAAATTAGCGTCAAAGACTGCCTGGCCAAGTTTGCATACAGTGCAGCCTTCCTCATACTATACCATACATTAAGGTTTCTTTTCATGTTGTGCTCTTGGAGACCATAAAGTTTGTACAGATATTGGTCAAAACACTATAATTCCAGCACACACCCTTGGAATATACAAAAAAACAACAAGCTCCTGGTTTCTCAGAACATTTTCTGTAGTTTGAACTACTAGTGCAATGAGAATGAAAGACACACTGTGGTTATTTATCAAAGACCTTGCAAGCCTTTCCAATGGAAATATATTCTTTTAAATCAATTTTTTTAAGTTTGATTTTTTCTTTTTTCCTTTTTCAATGGATGGAGGGAAAAGAGCTGTCAAGTGATTAGAGGGAGAGAGATAAAAAAAGGAAGAAACATTTGGACAAGACATGAAAATCTGCAACATATTTAAGCCCTGGAATGTGGAGATTCCATAGGTAACATGAGTGAAATGATTTACTTACATGTTTTACAAAGAACATAGTGTAATAAGAGACAATGGCTTAGTACTGTGGTCTGGGCAACATTTTATACACTCATAGCGTGATAAAGAGGTCTCAGGTCCTGAGTTCCATAGGTTAATTCCAATAAGACAATTTTACTTGTTATGAAGCAATTTAAGGCACTTTCTTTTGGAAATCAAGAGTGAGCTAAACTGCACTGTGAACACAGATTATATTGTTCCAGGCTATACTCCTTGTTACTATAGTCAGACTGTTTCAGGTCCAAAATTTAATATCAGTCTATTGAGAAACAGCTTGGCTATCACTACTACATGCAACTGTGTAGACAGATCTTAATATAAATGATGGTAAAAGGCTATCAATATGAACACTGAAGTTTGAAGCAAGGAAACATCCAATACAGAGGAGACTCACTTCTGCTTTAAGCATCTGGCATTTCTAGAATATAATTTTACTGAAACATAAGTGACTGACAGAAAGATTGGAAACATCTGAAGGTATTGATGTAATGGCTGGTTTTTATTCCTTAGCTATGTGTCATTCTAGTAACACCGAGTCTATGCAGCATATTATTAAGTAGAGCACTGAAGTTCCTGTTGAATAACAACCAGGTGTAAATTCCTTCTGGTACTTCTGCTGACATACAGTTCTGAGGGCTGATTTGTAATTGAGCCAGTTCTGTACTTCTCATCTGTTTTGATTCTGAATTATATCAGCTGGAAACCAGCTCCATATGTCACGATCTCCAATCCATCACACATTTTGGTGTGCTACAGTGGATCATTTCAATGTTTTTGATGGAACTGGTGAGACCAAAATATATGTGGTATTTCAGGTGTAGCTTAACAAGTTCCAATGGAAATGGAATAATAATTACAGACCTTGTTTTAATTAGCAAGAATATCTTACTGATGCAACCTAGGATGTAGTTTGTTTTCATTACAAGTAGGATGCCCATTTTTAGCATGCTGTCCTATGGATGTTTGCAGCAGTCAGTTAGGTCTCATCCTGTACTGCTGCTTAGGAATTTGCTGTCTTGGGTGCAGGAATTCAGATTATTCTCATGCAATTCTTATTGGTCCAATCCTGCAGCCTCTCAAAGTCTCGGTGAATGGTGCCTTTTCTGTCCAGAATATCTGCCTTTCCTCCAAGATTGTTGATGTTTATTCTTGGTAAGGGTAACTTCAATTTTATCATCTACCTTTTCTTAAAGATACTGAGTGGTATCAGATGCAATATCAACCCCATAGAAAGTTCACTTTTGAGTGAGTGCCAGCTTGATTTTGAGTCATTAACCACTAACTTTGGAGCTTGGCCATTAGCCAGTTCTTCATCCTTCTTCTGGTCCATGTGTCAAATCTGTATCTGATCAATTTACAAGGATATTGTGGGGAGACAATGTCAGACAATTTGCTATAATTAAGGTAGCTGCCATTCACAGCTTTCCTCTTATTCTGTGGGTAAATTGTTTTGTCACAGAAGGCAATGAAGATGGTCTATCATGGGTCTTGGTGAATCCTTTTCAACTTTTCCTTAACACCTTGTCCTTCATGTGGCTGGAAATAGCTTCAATTAAGGACCTGTTCTAAAATTTTCCCAGAGGCTGAATGGATGCGTACTGGTCTGTAGTTCCTCAGATCTTTTTTTTTTTTTTTTCCCCACCTCTGTAAATGGCCTAATCATCAGGGACTTCCCTTGGTCTCTATGAATTTTCAAAGATGACGAAATGTGGCTCTGCAGTAATTCCAGTATGAGCACCTCTAGCACTCTTGGACTTATCTGTCAGGCCTCATAGACTTGTAGATGTCCTTTTGGTACAGATGATCCCTAGATTCAATCTCCTTGGGGATTTACCATTTGCTTTACTACTTAATGGCACAGAGACCTGGGGACTAGATTTATCCATGAAGGCTGAAGTAAAGAAGGCAGCTCAACATATTTTTAGTCATTTGTAACTAATTTGCCAACCACTTTCACTGGTAAGCTGGCATCTTTGTTTTACTTCTGATTGTTACTAACATAAATATGAAATCCTTTCTTGTTATTCTTGTTATCCCTTGCCAGTTTGTGTGTCAACTGAGCTCCTCTTTTCCACATCAGATGGCCACATCCTGAGGATCAGATAAATAGCAGTCAGAAGCTGGATGCAGGCATCTGCTGGTCCTTTGTGAGGTCTCCGTTGGCCCAGTGGGTCCCTTCTCAGGACACTATGAGTCCACTTGCTCCCACCCAAATGTTTTCCATGTGTGTTTTTCTTTGCTCACAAGTGTAGTTTTTATCACATGCCTATGCTGCCCTCACAACAAGTTCTATGAAGAAA
Organism: Bambusicola thoracicus; assembly: GCA_002909625.1. Classification (NCBI taxonomy): domain Eukaryota; kingdom Metazoa; phylum Chordata; class Aves; order Galliformes; family Phasianidae; genus Bambusicola; species Bambusicola thoracicus. The sequence goes on along the minus strand of PPHD01002515.1, from coordinate 13,039 downwards.
TTACTGGCTAATAAAAGTTCATTCTGTTCTCCAGTTGACTTATTTTGATAGATAAAACCTTTTGAAGAGTGCAGTTATTCTTATAATAACCAATTCACTGGAGTGGGAAGAGTGAGGAATAAAAATACTGTATTTGTTGTTAATAAGCTAATGAATGCCAAGTATAGACAGGGCAGAAAAATATAAGTACTCATCTGTACCAGACTAGGAAACAACAGAAAGAGATCTGTCTTTCTGTTCACAGAGACAGCTAAAGACAACTAGCTTGCTTGCTCTGCTGATAACAAATAACACGTCTCTTATAGCAGCCACAGAAATAAAGACCACAACTGTTCTCTTTAGAATAAATGATCCTGCATTTGATTACACAAATCCCAGACTACCTCTGACATTCTGAGTGAATATGGTAATAGTATGCAGTAAAGAGAGTCAAGTCCTTTCACAAGCTGAAACTGGCCTTCCCTTTCTTCTGCTTTACATAAAAACACCATCTCTGTATAAATCTCACCTGAAATTGCTCATATTTTCTACTAATCTAGTGATCATGGAAAAACTGATGTCTATCACTTATCTGGATTAGCATTTGGTCTTTAATCAGATGGGAAATTGGAAATGTTCTGGAAATGACACAAAATGTGGAACTTATTTTGATATCAGCTACATTATGTTTTGGCATAATCAGATGTAACACAATTAACAAACAGCAGCACACATGCACAAATGCATTAAGAAATCAGTGGTTTTAATATTAAGATGATAACTGTTTTCATTTGCAATTTCTCTGTACTACATTGTATTTTGCAAAATTTCAAATACTATGTGACTATGTGAATGTGATCTGTAAGTGTTCTCAAACTTTATCTAATGATTTATTATAATCAATAAGATAGCAATATTCCATGAGGGAATGTTGTACCTGGAGTTCTTTGTGTTAAGTAAACATTAAAACTACTAAAAGTAAAGCAGTTTCAAGCTTGGGAAAATATTAC
>PPHD01002514.1:0-35472 GCA_002909625.1 Bambusicola thoracicus | reverse complement strand
AATTTAATTAAAGGCAGTGATACTCAAGATATTCTATAACAATATATGTAAAAACAGAGGGAAATGGTTTGAAGCAGGCCAACTGCTCTGTCCTTTCTCTGTGCAAGTAAAATTTCAAAGGAGACATTCCCATGAATGGGTTAAAACAGTTTTCACTAAACCATGCATAAAAGAATTCAGCCAGCTGTAACAACTGAACATGTTTGATCTTGCGTCTGAAGAAATAAATGTGGTTCCTTTTGTAGCATTTTCCACCTATAGACCTCCAAGTCTTCATGTTTATCCTGGTTTACATGGTATTTGTGTTAAGGCTGGATTAAATCTACCTAGTGTTACAAGCAGGCCTCTGGTCTTGCTAGGAAAGGAATTTGATTTCTTAACTTTTCTTATAATTCATGAATGTCAATGTATACCAAAAGATACTGTTGTCAAATTATTTTTTAAGAGAATGTAACTGGTATAACTCATTTGAATGTATCTGCCCCCATCATTGTATTGTATGGCATTGCTTGGATAATAACTTAACTGGATTGACATCTTTCAAAAGGTTAATTACTTAAATAAGATTGCCCAAGGAAGTAAGGTTTTCTTGTGTAATAACAATTTGTGTAAAACAGTTCCTTGCACAACTCACAGTGTTATGGATAAGCTAATAGTTGTGGGGTGACCCACAAAGGCTGTTGCCAGCTGTTAACTGCCTCCAAGTCAGAAGGATTTTGTAGTTCTTACAGGTTCAGATAACAGATATCCTGATATTCTGGTTTAAAACAAGGCGTTGGTGGGTTTTTGTTTGTTTTCACATAATCTTTTTGTCCGTACTGTTTAGAAAATGCGCACAAAAGAGCAAGGACAAATGACAGTATAAGGTAAAAAGAGAAAGTTGACTGTACGTGACCTGTTTCAGAACTAGCTGTCAGCAGTTAGCTGTTTACTCATTCTAAGCGTGACAGGTAGTAGATGAAATGCTTTTTCTAAGATGGATAGGTTTTGAGAGTTTAGGATGGTGTTTTGTTATTCTGTGGAGAATCAGGTTAAACAAACTCAGTCTACCTTGCATACAATGACACTAATTCCTAAAATATTTGGGAAGAAGAGACTCTTTGAAGAGCTTCTACTGTAGTTGACATTGTTCTTTAATTTTTGCTTCTCACTGTGCAGGGAGTCTGTGCTCTTGTTTTGTATGTGTCTTAATCTATTGAATTTAAATAAAGTTGCTGTAAGGCTTTCTAGAGCTGCTCTACATCATCAGATTGTTTCCAGCATTGTGCTTAGAACAAGCTATAAATAACTGACAAATGCAGAAAATCTCCAGAAGGATCATGCCTCTTTGTAGGGCGCGATGGTTTTCAACACAAACTAAAACAAAAACAGTTCCTGAGCTCTTTTGAATTCTCCCTTTTTACTATTGGTAACAATGTCTAAAGAGCCTCACTAATCACAAAAAGGCCCGTACTGAAACAATAAATCCAGCTTTATAAACTGTCATTACCAACTTAATTTTATATTGTTAACTTTTGTCTAGATTTCAGCCTAGATGTAATTTTATTTAATAGTGTTAATCCAGTGTCAGATAAGATTTGAGAACTGGCCTGGTCTTCTGGGAGCTAGATTAGGTGATGTATATTGGGATCCTAGAGAAGGGAATCCCTTATCAATGATTATATACATGTGCAAAAGGATGCACTGACATTTATTTTGGAAACAGCCAGACTAAGAGTCAGCATGTAACCCTATTTTCATCCATAACCTCAGTGTGACAGGATTCACGTAAATTACCTCGTGTTGTTAAAATTGTCTGGTGTCACTTGAGCATTTATTCATGGCAGTACTTGTGATCACCAGTGTAACACAAAGCAAGGAATTTTTTAGCATATAGTCTCTTCGTAGAACATTTGAAGTTAAGTTTCAAATACGGGCAATAGTTACTCGCTTTAGTTAAGTGTTATGCCCAATATCTTGTCCATAACAGAAGCAACAGCAGTGTCATCTATGCAATGCATCTAATGGTGCAGGCCTGGGAAGAGAAACCCTTCCAGCTGAAGGGTGGAACGGAGAGGAAATGGGAGTTCCAGAAGGAATGTAAGACAAACTTGAATAAGTGTGGTGGTTAAAACATTTATTTGGATTCTTCTTACTGTACAATGTGTTTGTTTTAAGCTGCTTCGACTCATGTTATTCAAGAAATTTTTTAGTGCTCTCTACCCACTGAGTACTGCGTCAGAATTGACAGTTGCTTAACAGTAATCTGCAACCAGTGCCAGGCATATGAAGATTTGTTCCCCAGCTCTCTCGCAGGAGAGCCAGCTGTGCTGTCTGGGCTGTGCCCCAGACTTCTTGGTCCCAGGAGAGCAAGTCAGATACATCCCAATAGTTCCAGGTCAGGCCTGGTGCAGGTGTACTTACACTGAATTTACGTAATAACTAACAATATCTGTTAGAGTAATGTCACACTTGTGCCTTGGTTCCTTTTGAAGTTGTGATACCACCTTGAATTCTTATTTTAGTCAGTATATCAGCCCGTAAACATGTTTTTTTCTGGTCTTTTACGGTTTCAACTAAAACTAAGCACTGGTGTACCCAGCACAGCTGAGTAATGCTGCCATGAAAAACAAAACTGTGTACAAATAAACTTTAAAAAGAGTGCATCCTCCTCCTTCCCCCAGTGTGTTGTTTCCTGTTTTCTAGTGCCACAGCTCATTACCACATAGTTTGACAGAAACTGAAACCACTTCTTAAGTGATGGTATGTAAATAAATCAAAGTACACATTCTTGGCTGGATCTTCTTTTCCAGACTACCTTGCTATGAATTCCTGCGTACAAATTGTAGTTGCATGTGATTAACGAAGTTGATGTCATTAGATAAATGATGTGATGGTTTATTGCCAAACCAACCCCATTTCAGTTCTAAAACTGGCATTTGCCTTTAAATTGTTTACCTATTTTCCATTCAGTATTAGCAGGTTAATGTTGTCACATGATGCTAAAATTGGCTCAGTGCCACCTCACCTCCAATTGAGTTTCATATAAATGAAAGCTTAATTTATAGCACACTTTCAGAGTAGCTTTTAAATGCTTGTGGCACTGAAGTGTTGAAGGTCAGGTTGGACAGGGCTTTGGACATCCTCCACAAAATCAGGTTGCCCATACTCATGGCACGAGGGTTGGACTAGATGGTCTCTAAAGGTCCATTCTAACTCAAATCCATTCTGTGATTCTATGGTTCATTCCCTTTATGGCTTTATAACATGGGCATCCTCTGCCTCTCACTGCCTGGGATTAAAACACATTCTAACCATTTGGGTTATTTTTCTTCTGATTTTAAAACAGAAGGTCTCTAGCTATTGTGCAACAAGCTCGTCTTGTTTAGATCCTCGTTATTGTGATAAAGGATCAAGGACATTGGGGAGAGAGTGTGAAGTGAGTGGAAGTTTGGAATTGTTTCAGTGAGCTTTAGCAACTTCTGTCTGTGATCACAATACAATTTTCTACATAGCTATATGAAAGCTAAGCATATTGGATGTAAACATTGGGGTGAGACATACGCCAATCTGTGTAACCCATCTTATACAAACAATTCATCAAATGTGATCAAAAACACTTGGGATTTTCAGCTTAAGTTATGAATGTATTCAGGAAAATAGTAAAATGTACTTGCTTATTAATGTGATTAACACAAAGTCCTATTAGAGCATATCACCTGGGCCTGTCCATCAATAAGAGCTTTTTCCAGCTACTTAAGATCAGTGAAAATATTTATGAGGCTTAATGCCTAACGAACAATTTTCTTCTTTGATACTGAAGGGTATGTTGTGTTTGAAACTAAGCAGCTAAAGCCCAGTGCTGTGAGTACAGAGAACTTGAGGTCACTTGAAGTAGTTCAAAGCAGCACTGACATACAGTTACTTTTTGTCCAGTCTTTACTTACCGTTTAGGGATAGGACAATGGTTTGTTCCAGCTCTTCTAATTGCTTCAGAAATGCTGTTGACAGTACAGAAAGTTACACAAAGATGAGACCTCTTCAGAAATTTTTCAATCCAAAATTATTCTTAGCATAAACAGTATCTGGCTTTTCAACTTCCAAGCAACACTTAATCTCTAGCAACTATATTAGAAGAATTGACAGAAATACTCAACAGCAGTCAATTATGATTGTTACATGAAAAATAAATCATGAGATGTGCATCTGTCTTTTGTAACAGAACATTACTTTTCTGTTTCAGTGAATAATGAATCACAGACTTCTGTGACTTACATTGATTTTTCCCAGTTACTTTTCCTGTTAATCTCTGAATATTGTTCTGCTCAATAACTTTAGCATGATGGAGTTCCAGGTGAAAAGTACACATGTGCTCTTTAAAATACTGTTTCAGGAGATGTGACCCTGCTCTGGTGAGTGCCTGACTGCTGAGAGCTCCTTGCAGCTGAGTCACAGCTCCACATGCTTTTTGCCTTCTTCCAGCACAGTCTCTCTCTTATGAGTTTTTCTCTGGGGGAAGGGAAAGGTTGGGCTTAACTACTGATCTTAATTTAGGGATGAAAGGAGAGTGGGGGAGGAAGAAACGGTGCTTTCCTACAACGATGGTGGGTTTATGCACTCCAAACAGTAGGAACAGTGCTTTGGGCTCGAGTTCCTGGAAAAGGCAAGGCTTTCTTCTGCTTTATTAACATTTTAATTAATATGGCTGCACCAAGAGGCAGTGCTGTATGTGGACTTCTGTGGCAGAACAGAATGGTGACCTATAACCGTACTGTTTAACGTATGGTCACAGCTTGGGTGAGATGAAGAATAAAGTATTAAATACATAGTAGAGCCTTTAGCTTCTCCCAGAGAGCTGGCCTAGCTACAAGTAAGAATGCCAAGGCAGTTATTCTCTGTTTATGCTCTATTATGACCGGAAAAGAGCCATCATACTAACTGCCATTAGAAAAGGCCTTTCAGTGTTTCCTGAAACAGGCAAACTCGGCTGCCTGCTCCTGAGCCAGCTGCAGTGCTCGGATAACTTGTAAACTGTTTACAACTGCCTGTAGGAATGCCAGACTATGCCAGGATTCTTCCACCACTAGACAAAGACACTTCTCACCCAAAAAAGTGAAGCTAAGCAATGAGTGATTGTTTGTCTAATGGCACAATAGCAACTATTCATCCCCATCGTCCAGACACTATGAACAGCTTTGTAGTTTTATAACCAGAGTGCTTTTAGGATGAAGTGTAAAATTATGAACTTGACTTAGTAGTTAATTTACACTAAACAGTGTAGCTTGAAAAAATAAATCTGTAGAAGGAAGCTAACCCTAAGTGAGCCACCCGCTGCAGTAACCTTGGCCAGATCACTCAGCCACCTCATCTGTTAATCTGAACAGGAAAATAATAAAAAACAAAAAGCAAAAGCCCGTCCTACTAATAGCTGCTTTTGTAGACAAAGATTGTCTTTTTTCATGCAGAAGACCCCAGAATTTCCATTTTGACTCTCAGAGACCAATCTTGCTTTAAGATAATTGCAAAGATATCTGAAAGATCCCCAGTAGTGAACCTGCATTTTGATGCAAGATCTTTAACTACACTGGCTGATATTTAGAAGTACTGCAGTAATATTAACTGTTTGTTTCCTTACACAGGATTGAGCTGCTCCTCAGACTAAAACGTTTGCATTTTTTGACTATCATTTCTTTTTGTATTTTCTGTGAATGTTTTTGAAAAGCTTCCCTGCCCTAATTCAGTTTTGCAAATGTGGCTGGAAGCACAGTCAATTTTGGATTACTGGGACAGTGTTTAACCTGGCTTGAACAGTTGCCAGATAGTCTGCCCCTTGTCTCCTATCTGTCCAATAAGTTCAGACTTTGATACAGTTTCTGTTTTGAGTACAGTCACAGGGTTGCAGCATGGCTCAAGGCAAATTCTGTTTGTACTGTGTAACACAAATACTGTTCCGTGTCTTTTTGCAAAGGACTTGCATAGAACTTCGCTCCTTATGTTTCTGTATTTCCTCGTTGCTGTGAAGTTACTACTTCAGTACGGCTTAGCAACAAAGCTCTAACTCAGTCCAGATTGTTTGCTGCACTGCAGTGAGGAAACTTAGCTAATAGCAGTAGTAATGATTGCACTTGTGGGGAGAACTTGTCCTGGGTGCCACCTTAAGCAAAAGAACTCAGCAGAAGTGTAGAAACTAAACGGTAACTATCCTTATGACTTTGCTGCTGTATCCTAATACTGAGTTTAGAAATAGAAGTAAAGGTAAAGATGACATCTAGAATAACACGTACGCTTCTTGTGTCTAAGATGGCTTTAAGAAAGCACACACATACAAGTTAGGAATAGTCAGGAGGAATGTAATCTTTTCCTTGGAGAAGCAAGAGATCAGCCAGCTTGTGTTTAGCCAACATTGAAGGTGTTCCTTTTGCCTCTTGTTTAATTTTATGCGTTTTACCTATTCTACAATCTTTATTTAGATACGATTTTTTTGAAGAATGTCCTTTTGTTGTCCTTCTCCTTTTACAGGTGGTAGGAACTATTGTTTAGTAGGGTCAGAAAGCTTGTGTGGTGTCTATATTAATAGTAGCCTTTGGATTTTAACTGTTGCACCTTATGTATATTTAATAATGCTCGTTAAATAACGGTTGCTTAGAATTCCTAGCAGGGATGAGTTAGCTGCAGAGGACTGTAGTTTTGAACATGAGCTCCTGATGGCAGGATGTCATCTGTCATGCTAAGAACGGTTACAAAGTTGAATGCTTCAAATGGAACTGCTTAGTTAGAAGGTGCAGACGCGTGGATGGATTTCTTTTAATGTTCATTGTATCAGTATATATAATCCAGAAAGAGATCTGTAATAACTACGAGCGAGCAGAGTTTGAACTTTGGCTTTCTCTGTTTCTGTTGGTAGTCTAGGAAACTGGGCAGTTCTGATATCATTGAGTGTTTATAGAACTGTAACTGCACCAAAGTGGCAGGAACTGAAAAATTTTTGTTAAAAAACGGAGTGTTGGCAGGTATCAAAGTTATATCCAAGTACAGGAGAGACTAATTCTTTTCTGTGAGCTGCTGAGGTCCTGTGTAAGGAGCATTTATGACTGAGGAAATAAACAACTACGAGGTCGCCAGAACCAGATGGCGTCCGCAGCCACTGCATCAGTGCCTGACAGACCTGTCAGAATCTGAACTGATCTGCTTTCAGCTCCAGAGCTGACACTGACTACATCACAACTGGAATCTTTTTAGTTCATACAGGAGCCTAAATATTCAACTAACTGGAGAGATTTCCACAGCATTTACCTTGAATTGGTAGATAAATTGGTGGAGCTTGAGTGTGTAGTTGGGCATCATTCAGTGGGAGTTTTCCCTCTGCTTACTACTCATGTGTTTCTTTTTCATTGTAGGCAAACTGAAAGATCTTGGGAATTTGGTTCTCCGCCCCTTTGGCCTGTCAACAGAAAATTTCCAGATAAAACAGGATTCATCAACTGGCTCATATTCCATCAATTTTGTTCAAAATCCAAACAACAATAGATAACATGAATTCAGCTTAGTTCTGCTGGCTTTCAGGCTTCGTGACCATGTGCTTGCACGTACCAATGCAAGGATTCAGCAAACATTCTTCACTCTGTCCAAGTGAAGATAGACTCAAGCAAATTCATTTCCCTGCTTATAAATTATTTACAGTGTGGATGTAAAGAAAGTCACTTGACTTCTTTTAGTGATAACTATGTCCTGTGTGTGATTCTCCACTTGCAGTATTTGGCTTGTCCACCAGTCAGGTACATTATTTTGGCGCATTCAATGCCGGCAAGAAAATTGTAGCAAGCAGTTCAGTTGAATCAAAATGCCCATGCACCTGTGGCCAAGAACAAAGCCAAATGGTGTCTTGGGGAATTAACAAATCTAGCAGAAGCACATCTCCACATTCAGGAGGTGGATGTGACTGACAGCATGCATGGAAGCAAGCCGACCTCCTCTGGAATATTTTTTCTCGGTAATAAAGGCTTAGTATTTCTGTTGGATTGAATGTGAAGTTCTTGCCTTGTGTGAATCCTTTCCATGGTGGCAGTGTTGTTTAAAATTCTTCTATCTACCAACAAATAACATACTTACAAGACAGTAATGTGATGCACTTGAGGTGTTTTTTTTTTCTTGCTTATCGCAACATCAGCAAATTATTGTCAGGCTCCTCTTTGTTTAATTTCTATCTTTTTAATATATATTTATTTTCTTTTGAAGGAGATACAGAAGCTGTGTAATGTTACATATGCACCTTGGAGGATTCATATAAAGTTAGGGAAATCTGCTTCTTTGAGATTTATTTATGTTACAGATCCCCATAATGGCCAACAATTGACATTAAAGTTGATTGTGAAAGTTCCTTGTGATGTAATAGGCTTTGAGAATGCTTAAGCATTAATTTATAGAGAGCTATTAAAAAAAAAAAGTGTTTTTCAAGTAGTTCATTTGGATTTTGGAGAATGGATGTCTTGTAATTACTGCACACTGGGTTTTTTTAAATCAATGTGGAAATGTTTACATTGGGGGCAGATTTCAAAACATGACTTAATTAAATAATCACTGGTGGCTCTCTGTTGGCTATTAGTTGTCATCTTAAATTGATTTCAAGAAATCTTTGTGTGTGTACTTAAAGACTGAAACTGTAGTAGTTGCATGTGTTGAGCTCCAGTCTTTACAGTGATATGCCTGAAGGGAATACTCTCAAGCTAAGCTTTCTTGGTGCTTTCTTTTTCTTCCATTTTGACAGAGCAGACTCAGAGGTGTAGGGTTTGGGGTTTGTTGTTTGTTTTTTGATTGTTGTTTAACTCTGTTGTGGTGCTTTTTTAGTTTTGACTTTGTGGTTAACTGTTCATAAACTATTTCATGTCTGCGGTGAGGTTGTGTTACATCTATGGAAATTAAAATGTCATTCCCAAGAGAGAAACCCACATTCACAGTAAGGACCGTGCTGCTTTTGACATCTTCTGCGTAATTAAAATGTCACTTAACTAAGCAAAAGCATACAGCCTCTAGGATTTCCATGTGCTGAAACAGTAACTAAGTCTTGTTTTGCTGGAGTACAGTTCCTACAGTGCAAGATTTGATTTCCTTTACTAAAATTGGGTAGACTGGTAGGTGTATGGATGGGAGGTTTTAAAGAAAGATGCTGCTCCTGGTGCTGTGGGTTTACCCAGCTGAGAGCTCAGCACCACGCAGTCATTCACTCACCCCCTCCATTCCCAGTGGCAGAGGGCTGAGCTTACCTGGGCAGTGCAGTGAGTGAGAGTATAAGGGAATGTAGTGGGAGAGAAGTGCACTCACACCCTAGAGGCTCTGCAGGTCCAGATCGGCTAATTAACAGGCTCAGAGCTGGCAGCTCTGCTTTCAGAAGTGAGCTCTTTAGACTCACGGAAGGCTTATTAGGTGGAGCAGAGTATTGAGACTGGTATAAGTCTCACTAATTTTCCCAGAAGCCTGGACTAGTAAGGAGCAGATGCTCCAAAGCAGCCCTGGGCAGAGGCCGTATTAAGCTGGAGCTCATAAGCTTGGTTTGAGCCCAAACTGAAAAGCCACTCAGGAATGCCTGAATCATGCCTTACTAAAGCTTCTAGGTCAGCATGTGACAGGTAGAGATGTGCACTGTTGCTGTTGCAGGCTCCACACTGCCTGACACTGAAGAAGTGTCTGGCCATGGAAGCAGGGCAGTACAGCTGCAGCTGAAGTAAGGCAGTCCACTGACTTGAATTTCACCAGCTAACTCCCGGCCTGGGCTGAGGAGTGCATCCAGGGGTTTGTATTGTTTAGCAACAGCTCTCTATCTGACTCTGTGAGACAGCTTAGATCAGAATCCCAGCTTTCACTCAACTGCAATACATACCCCTACACCACGCATAAATCACTTTCAGTGCACTTTCAAGCTACTGTGGATACTTAATTTTTTCTTTGTATCTTGATTGTTGCCAATTAATTGTTATCTTTACTCAGCCTTCTGTGTTTATTATTTAACAGTGTGTGGCTGTGGCATGAAGTTACAGGCAGTGATTTAGCAATTTGCTGCTTTGTCTTACAAATGAGTTTGGTGACAAATGCTCTTCCTGCCATTCTATTCCTGCTTCTTATCTTTAAAGGCCTTCTTGGGCAGAGGCTGGGTAGCTTATTCTGGAAAATAAAAGCACAACAAAACTTTTGATATTTCTACCTGCTGTGCAACCTCCCTGCTGATGCCTGCTGTGTACCTGTAGTTTTAAAATGAAGGGTAGAATAAATGGAGCTGAAGAATTGCAGCTGATTTGCTTTTCATACTTGTTTGTAATTTAATTGCATTGTGTGAAAGAGACAGCTTAATGTCACTGTAAGTTGTGCACACCATTAGAGAGGACTGATCTGTAGGTCATTCCTACTCAAAGTGCTGCTGTCTGGCTAGAATAGAAACCTCTGGACTGTGTTATTTGACATTACTGCAAGCTTTCTTCAGGTAAAACACCAATTAATTGCCTGATTGAAGCTCTTTTGCATTGTCCACATCCTGAACCGGCTGCCTTTTTTTCCTCTTTTTTTCTTTTTTTGGCTTTTTATTTTAAAAGGGATTTTTTTTTTCATGTCTAAGCTAGTCGTCACAGCTGCCAAGGGAAAGGTAATTGGTACTTCCTCCTGTTGTAAATGGCCACAAAATCCACTGCATTGCCAGGGTGTTTTGAGTCACATGCATTGGGTTTACAGCCTCTAATAGGAAAAAAATGCTTTATGCAGCAATCTTTTAAATATAAATGCTCTAAATGAACGACATCTCTTACAGATTTGTTCCAGTAGTTACTCACCCTTGTGTTTTCAACAGACATGCCTCTTTTCCACTTGGCGTTGTCTCTCTTCAGCTCCCAGCCTTTGTTTCATCTCATTTCTCTGCAAAAATATAAAGCTGTTGGTACCTGGCATTTTCTCCCTGAACATGTTTGCATAGTAATGAAGGGGCCAGCTGGTTTTCTCTGTAAGCCTGTAAGACAGGGTTTCTTTAAGACTTTCCCTACAAATACTTTTCTCCAGGATTTCTGTAATGTTTGTGTCTCAGTCTTTTTTTTCCCTACATTTAAGAAAGGACATCGGAATTGATGCTGAGTTTTGCCTCTTTTCTACTCTGTATAGGAAGCATGACATTCTTGCTCACTTCTTTCTTGCTTATATGCCCAAACACTGTTAGCCTTTTGGGTGACATCTGTGCTAAGTCATAGACCCCCTAAGCCTTTTCTGGAATAGCTGATTCCTCAGACATAGCACCCCACTTTCCTGCAGCTGTGGGTGAGTTGTTCTTGCCTGTGTTATTACAGCTAAATGCAGGATTCTGTCATGAGTTCTTTGATCTAGCTTGACAAAAAACGTGTTGTTTGGTATGACTTCCCACCACGCTGCTGCTTACCGGGGTTTTCAGGAGCGACTTCAGGTTTGTTTCTCACTGACAGATAGAAGTGTAGAATAGTATGAGAAATAGCGGAGATTTGAGCAGGATCTCACAGGAAGCATCTCCATTGGAAGGACAGTGGCAAACTGTTTGAGATCTGCCAGAGAGACAGACCTTAATTCACGTGTGCAACATTTATACTGTAGATATTTACCTATAAATATTACATATATTGTAGAGTGCAGTGCCAGCTGCTGCATCTTTATGATGAGATTAGCTGAGAATTGTTGAATGACAAGATCTGGTTTTGATGGATTTTAATTGCCTCTTTTCTATCAATTCTTTATTGAGACCCTGCTTACACGTGGCATGTTCTTGTGCCGCTTGGTGTGAGCAGTGATTGCAGATAGTATTTCAACCCAGTGTCATCTCAAATGAAACAGAACCCGCAAAAGAAAAAAACTGTGGATGAAGGAAGAGGATCAAAGAGTGTTCAGTGAAAAATGGACGGATGAGTACTTGTTTGTGGAGACAAACAGCACAGCACTGTGCTTAATGTGTAAGGAAACCGTGTCTGTTTTCAAAGATTACAATTTGAAAAGACATCATAGGCAAAAACGCCACCGAATTCGACGTGTATTGAGGAGTGTTTCATAGGGACGAAATGGCAGAAGGTCTATCATTGCAACAACTTCTTTTTTAAGTTACAACTCAAGCAGGCTCTATGATGAAAGCTCGTTATGTAGCAACAAATCTGATTGCAAAAAAAAGTAAAGCCACTTTCTGATGGTGAGTCTATTAAGCAATAAATGGAAAGTGTGGCAGGTATAACTTGTCCTGAGGAAAAAAAACAGAGTTTTCAGTCTGTCTCACCAGGCTGTAGCCGGGCAAACTGAAGACATGGGAAATGTAATGAAAGAAATCCAGAGGGTAAAGCTGCTGATTTCACAGTTCGTGCTTTGGTGTTGGATGAAAGTACTGATGCTACAGATACTTGCCATTTTAATTAGAGGTATTGACAGCAAATATAATATCACTGGAGAAATGGCTTCTTTGGTGCCATTGAAAAACACAACTAAATAACTTGATTTGTATGAAGCAGTAAAAATTACGTCAAAGCAATTTTCTTCAGCCTTTGTCAGCAGATCTGTTACAGCAATTGATGGCGCCCCGGCAATGTCTGGTTAAAAAGAGGGACTTACAAAATTAATAGAAGAAGATGCAATTGCTGCCAACAGCTCATGTTTGATGAAATCTCATGGCATCATACATCAAGAAAATGTATGTATGAAAGCTTTAAAAATGGATAACATCATGCAAATCTTCATCAAAGCTGTGAATTTCATCAAGTCTGAGGGACTGAATCAACACCAATTCCAGGTGTTCCATAAATGAATGGATGCTGATTATGGGGACATCATGTACTTTTCTGAAGGAGGGTGACTAAGGATAAAATGCTAAACATTTTTTACAAGTTGAGAAATGAAATCGAGTCGTTTATGGGATCAAAAGGAAAATTTGTGCCAGAGCTTGTAGATGAAAAATGGCCTCTGGATTTAGCACTTGTGGTGGATTTGACTACTCATTTAATTGAGTTAAACATGTGTCTTCAGAGTGGAATTTAACTTTTCTGTACTGTATTTCGAACCGTGACACCATTCAAAATGAAACTGAATTATGGCAAGCTGAAGTTATGGCAAATAATTTCATGCATTTTGGTACAATGGCTAAACACAGCCCTGTGAACAACAGCGTGGCCCAGACGAGCCAAAAGGATGACCAGCCTGCTCTAGATATTGCAGCCGTCCAAAGCAGCATATCCAGGACGTCGTACCAGAAAGCCCTTCTAGAAATAAATTGAGAAAATTCAGAGTGCTCAGCACATCTTCAGCACTTCAGCTTTTCATTACAAGGCCACTTAGAAAGTAACTCATCCATTTTCTGGTGGTGCCACGAGCAGCGCTTCCTGGGCTTGACCAGCACAGCCAGTGACAGTGCTCAGTAGCCTCTTCAGTCCATGGCATCTGAAATTGCTGCTGTATCTTCATTTCTACCCTTCCTGAATAGGTAATAGCAAATAATTGCCAGTCTGATCATTTAAGTCATTCCAGTACATCACCATGTGCTAAAGCTTATATCTTTATCATTTGTGAGAATGTGCCAACTTTCTTATTGTGCAGGAAAACTAGAAATAAGATCAAGGAACCTTTGAGCGTTCTCTTGTAAATAATCTGCATTTACTTGTAACAGTAAATTTCAGATTATATCACTTTTGTTACCTCTACGCCTTCATGTGTGATGGGAGAGGGATACCCAGGAGAACTGTCTTCATCCTCTCTTCCTCTGCCAGCGCTCACAGCAGCTCCAGCTCCTGCATCAGACCTGGACAGACAAAATTCATGGAGTCAGTGTTGTCTCAGTTTGCATCATAAGATCTGCCTTTCAAAACACCAGTCTTAAGCAGGAGACAACACTCTCCAGCACAGAAAAGAGACTTTGGGGCTCACATAATCCATGCCCACGACTTACTGTAACTGCAGCACTGCTGATTCCTTCCTGCCAGCCAGTAAGCAGGGATATGAAACCGCTCCCAGCTCCTCACTCCAGAATATTTGGGATTTGGTAAAGCACCAGGCTTTGAAGTTGAACCCTTCCCTCCCTGATTAGTGCATTTCACCACTTTCTTTCAGACACACCTGCCCCCCATGGGAGCAGACACAGCTGTACAGAAAGGAGAAGCCTCTGGTCACCAGCTCCTGTGTTTTAATGAGCTGTGCTGTTCCTAAGGGATTACTGCAGCAGCCAGAAGCTGTTGCCGGCTGCTGAAGCCAAGAACCAATTATATCCAAGTACCACCTCTCTAACTGTAGGTACAGATGTGTACGGGCACATTTAATGTGCAGTAATACATTGCTCATTCGCAAGCTTTCCCTGCTTGGAAGAATCCCAGCATTTTCTTGTTCAGCTGCTTAGTTTTTTTCTAAACCTGCACAGCCTCCTGCATGAAAGGATGTAATTGCTGGGGGTATCTTTCATCAGCAGAGCCTCTGGTTAGCCACGTGTCAAAGAAACATTCTGCTGAGGCACAGTAAATTGTTAGGCTCTCGGCTGCTGTGGCATTAAGCCAGAGTCATCACAGCCTACCCTGACAGAGCAAAGTCCTTTATAGACGAAATGTCCTAAAACAGCCAAAAAACATTAACCGCATTTTTCTGATTCTGCATGTTCAGCGGCAATCCTCCCAGCTGGAGGCATCGCCATTTGCAGCTACGTCTCCGGCCTGGAGCCAGGATTCCCCATACCTGCCTGCCGCTCCGCAGCTGGCTCTCAAGAAAACCATTCTCAGATCAGCCCTCCTGGCACGGACACGACACCAACAGCTCTCCTTTCCTAGCCCAGCCTGTTCACCCGGCTGTCCTTTGCATCGCTGCCCACACCGACCGTATCCCCAGCACTACTGCAGGGATTGGGGGCCCCGTGCTGCAGGAGGTGGCTGGAATGGCCTAAATGTATTCCTGGAGCATTGCTGGCATGTGCCAGCCATAAAACAGGCCCCCGGAGAGGCAGCAGGATGGCTGGGCTCTGCTGGGATAATTGCATCCAGCAATTGCATCTGTCTTTATCTCAGGGAGGACTGACACGTTTCCATTAGCTCGTCTGCCACAGCCTGCCATCTTGGAGCACTTTTCTGTCTGAGAAAAGAGGAAATGCAGAATCTGGCAGCTCTGGAAAGAGGAGGCTACGAGCAGATGTACCGCTGCCCCTGCCTGTTACATGGCAGCTCTCTGTGGCCCCACAGGCCTGCACGTGCCCAGCCTGAGCTCAAACACAGCAGAGGCACTGATACGTGCAACCAGCAGCAAGATGAATAAACCAAGACACAACCAATGGCTCTGCTATAATTTTACCATATTAAGGAAAACATACGTGATGCAGCCCTTGTCCTCCCAGCTTTTGTGCAGTGTGTTCTTTGAAAAGGCAAACAGACAACAAAGTGACTCAGGAGGGGGTTAGCCATCTCCGGCTGTACTGTATTAGCAGTTCAGAGACCTCGTCTTAAGCACAGGCTGGTGCTCTTCCTTCTGCATTCTGGAGCCCAGCCCCAGCCGCGTTCTCCAATGGCTCAGAGAACTTTAATATTTGAATGAGGCCGGGAGCGGGCACAGCCTGAATTTAATATTTAATGACCAAGAGGACTACATTTGGAATTTTGTGCCTCTGAGCTCTTAGCTGAAAGTCTGGATTTCAGAGTTAGAACTGCCCCTCGTCTCGAATATTTACCCAAAATTCCAAACAGCCCAAAGCTGACACATGGGTCACAGCCTGCCTGGCCCTGAGCACTCATAGTGTGGGCTCAAAACCCAGCAGGTGAATGAAAAAAAAACACTACTGAAACACTCAAGGGAAAATCATGAGCAGAACCGTAAAGCCAGGCTGCAGAATGCA
Source organism: Bambusicola thoracicus (assembly GCA_002909625.1). NCBI lineage: Eukaryota > Metazoa > Chordata > Aves > Galliformes > Phasianidae > Bambusicola > Bambusicola thoracicus. The sequence goes on along the minus strand of PPHD01002514.1, from coordinate 19,658 downwards.
AACAACAACCTGCCAGCACCGTACCAACCAGGAAACGACCCAACGCTTTTTCTAAGGCCATCCATATGTACTGAGCCTCCCAGAGCTTTCCTGCACAAAGAGGGAGAATGACAAATCCATGTCCAATGACTTGAGTGGGGAAAAGTAAACGAGCAGAAATGAGGACAGCGGGTGCCCCTTGATGCCAAGGGCAGGTCGCCATCCCCGCGGCTCTCAGAGGGCTGCACACACTGCTGCTGTGCCATTCCACTGCCCATCTGCTTTTACAATCAGCACCTGGCAGTGCAAGTACTGCTGTGCCGCTGGGAGAGCAGGAGGATGAACTTCCTTACAGGGCAGGTCGGATCTCCACACGAGGCACGACGACACCAGCCTTGTATGCAACCTTCTTGTGTTCCCAACCTTCCTGAAAGTGCAGAGGCAGGAAAAGGACGTTGCCATGCAAATCTCAGCAGCCCCCTATGCTCTCAGTAGCCCGAGGATGCTGTCAGATAGGGAAATGAGCCCAGCCCATCAGTGTGAAGCACAAAAGTAATGTGAGATGTGTACCACTTCCTTAACTACGAAGGCAGCCGTGGGCAGTTAACCATCTTCCTTCTCTCTGCGCTCTCCACCACATCACATTTAAAAATAACAGATACGTGACAGCATCTGAGCTGACCGCGCCACCTCTCTGTTAGCAAGATGCCTGATTTCCTCCTGCCCACTGGTCTCACCCTATAAGAAATCTCGTTTCTCCATTCCAATCCCTCACATTTCAGCTGGCACGTCAGCACCATGAGCACTTTTGCCCTCATTAAGTACTCCCCTTTTGATGCTTCGGAGAAGCAGTAAACATTATTACAGAGTGGCATTGTGCAGGATTGGCTCCACTGCTGAAGGCTGGCTTACTTTTATACTTTCATCACCAAACTGCTGGAGTGAAGATTAATCAGTGGAGTAATTGCAGACCTCCGAAACCTGTATGGCCAACCTCTCCTGTGGGTTTCACAGCCATACAGCAAATCCAGCACTCCCACAGGGAAGGCTCCCAACACAATGCCACAAAGGAAAAGCCATTAGTGAGCAATTACATTTCAGCGGGATTTCCCCTCTCCTCCGACCCCTAATGAGGATAACCAATTCAAGAGGAACTGCTGCAAGAATGAATGAATAATGAGAGAAAGGGGATGGGAGTTCCTGTAATCCGGGCAGAATAAGAAATAACTGTGAAGGCAAAGAAAAACATATGCTGGAGCTGTGCTCTGAGCTATGGCCAGAGTGGAGACCTGCTGGTTACAGGAGGCACCAGCTGACCCAAAAGCCTCACAGAGGCCCCACACCAGGGCAGTAACACTGCAGATGGCATTCGTGTGCACGGCCCCTTCACTCCAGAAGTTAACTACCCAGTTTTGGAGAAAGTCTTTAATAACTGGCGACGGGTCAATAACAAAATGCCTGGCATCAAACAGGGCAGCCGGTACCACACAACCTGCTCCTCCTTCAGGGCACCACGATGGCACAGTGCCACTCAGCACGGCACGTTCCTCACCCAAACAGAAATACCTCACTGCACTTACCTGCTGCAGACAACTTGTCCGAAGCCATCAGCACTGCCACAGACAGGTAAGCAGGTGGGATGTGGGTACCCAGCGCGTCCTGGGCTCCTGCTGCTTTGTGCCTCACTGGGCTGTGCTTGCAGGGGGCTCTGTACTGTGCAGTGGGGCTGGGGTGGCCCTGAGCTCAGCCCTGCAGCTCACCCCATGCTCCTTGCACAGCTGGAGGGTTGCAGCCTCTCACTGGGATCTCCTTCAGCAGGAGCTGGGTGCCTCCATCGCAACCATGAAATGGGGCCATCAGGGTTCGCTGTGTATCTAGCTCCATAAAGCACAGCTAACCTTGTCTTCTTAATTACCAACAAGAAAAAGAAAAGCTTTTCCCCATCTCTTGCGGAAAGCTGGCTGAGCACACCTTGACATCTTTCAGCACGGTGAAATATAAGCCTGGAGAGAGACTTGTCCTGATGACTCACTTCCAGCAGTGGACAAGGAAACTCAGTTTAATCTTTAATTCAGAAATAAATAAATAAATAAATAAGTAGAAGTCTTTTGGACCGAAGACTAATAAAACAAGGAAGCTACAGCATGAAAACATTATTCAACATTATTTCCCTTTAAAAGAGCACTGAAAAAAATCAAGGCTTTATTTGAATAAATGTTACACAACATTCTTTATCATTTACTTCTCAGCAAACCTTAAAGGATGAATCATTTTCCTCATTCAAGTCTACAAAATGAAAGAGGCATAGTGACCATTCAATATACAGACAAGAAGGTAGCACGGAGCAAAGCTTAAATATTAAGCAACTAAAGCAAAAAAGTGAAAAGCAATACATTACTGTAATTCTCTATCATTAGAATATCCCTGACAATTTCATTTCAAAATGAAAATCTGGTTTCAAACGAAATGGCTGCAATACTTTCTGTGAAAACAAACACAAGTACAGTTCGCTACCTTGTCTATTTTTATGCTGTTTGCTTATATACCCATATTATCCAATGCATAGACCTGCATCACTCTTAAGTGTTTTTTTAAATATATATATATATATATATTTCAGCTGCTGTGCACAAGTGCTCACGGTGAGGAAATAAGAGCACTGGTTAAGAGTCGGATGTCACACAGGCAGGCACTACCGGCTTCTACTTACAACATCAATCAGTTTTCAACCCAATGTGCAATAACCCTGCTATTACAGTCCTGGGCCTTTTTCCTGAGCAGAAACTGTTTTGTGCCATGTTGTTTGGTGGCTTCTTTTTCGTTTGGTTGTTTGGTTTTGGGTGAGGGTGGGTGGGTGTGGATAAAAATGTGATTTATTAGGCCAAGACTGTCACTGATTACCAATACAATCGGGGTTTGGTGTCCAGAGGTGGAAGGCCAGCACGTACACTGCAGAACATCACTTTCCCTTTCATCACATCAGATGCCTTAGTTTTTCTACATTCTGATCACATCTCAGCCACCAACAGCACCTGACAGGTGAAAAGGAAGAATGCTGCCAAACATTAATCCGAAATTTAAAAGGAAGGATCACAGTTTATTATGAGAAACGGTACAACTTGAACCTACTATATAGCATTATGCAGCTATTCGTTAAGAAGTAGGCAGTATGTATTCCATTTCCAGCTTTATAAATAAATTACCTCTTCATAAAAGGAACTGAGCAAGCACTCGCCACGACCAGCCTCAATGTGTGCATTGCTGATTTGCCTTTGCTGGAGCTGCTCCAGCCTCTCACTTCCCTCCTCCACAACTGCTTAACAAACTGAAACCCATTGCCAACACCAAAGCCAAACAATGGAGGTGGAGTGAGTTTGGATTCAACGTTACTTAATTTGAGCTCCATGTATGAAGGCTGTGAAACTGCCTTCGTGCTGACGCAGACACCTCTCAGAAAGGTATCTTTCTTTTTAAATGATCTGGACAAAGACACCATGTTCTCCAATCAAATCAGGATATTAGTAAAGAGGAGAAGAGTTTAATACAAGTCTTTTTGCTTCTATTACACTAGAAATCTGACTTTTAGTAGATTATGTGCACATTTTCATTTCTTCAGAGCAAATATTTTTTCCCAGGTTATTTAATAGATCCCCTTCTAAGAACGTTGTAAGAAATGATACTGCTGAGAAAATGTGCACACAACGTCAAGTAATCGGTGACAAATAAATTAATATTTAATAAGTCGGTATTTCAGCAGCGTGTCCAGCAGTCACAAACTGCACTGAAGTAGGTCGTAATTACCAGACACCTTTTGGGGAAAGGGAATAAAATGGATAAAACCCACTGGGTTTCTCTTTTTGATTTACAGCTATTTGAAGAAGTCAACAACCATCAGAAACACTAATAAACCTTTGCTCTACTAGTTACGTATCTGAAAAATATTGACGTCAAAAGGAAAAATTAACCCATGATTTGAAATAGAAATGCCATTCCATTTAATCTCTCTACATTCACAACTCCCATCTCGTTAAAGTATCATAAGCAAAACGCTGCTCTCTGCACCGTAACCCTTCCACAATCCTCAGTTCCCTAAGTGTTACAACAGCATAAATAAAATGCAACCATATTCACACAGAAGGAGCTTTCCCATAATACAGAGATACACAGATTTGCGGTCACCGCCCCTTCCATCACCTCTATGGGAAACGTTGGTCTCACGTAGCAGGACTGTTCATATTGTACAATACAACTGGTTTCGGACATGCTTCTGATCACAGGTCACAGCTCTGCTAACACCTGCACTAAATACTAACTAAGCCTCATAGAATGGAAAATTGCAATGCTAAAGTTAAGAATTAAAATAAAAGTTCAAAAGTTACAGTCAACTTCCCAGGCAATTGGCTCCGTCACTGGCACCTATCGAGACATACAAACCGACTGTCACATGACAAAAGAACAGTTATCTGCAGTGATTCTTCATACTAATAATTCAAGTGGTTCCTTGCATGTAAGTGTCGTAGAGTCTGTAATAATTTCATGCGTCATTTATTGCAAAAAAGTTTTATAAAATATCTCCTAACATCTTTTTAAACTTTAAAGAGAATGTACATTAGGTACAGGGGCCCCAGCAGGGTGCGAGGGGTGGCTCAACACATTTACCCCCCTTTCCCATTCAAAAAACGTTTACTACTTGGTGAAGACTTCAGAGGAAAAATAGGACCGTTCAGTCTCAGATTTCTTTCAGTCCTGACGAGCTGGTGCTCTTCGTGGCAGTGTAGTGAGGTTCCGTAAGAACAGCAGCCGATCAGTGCCTCTGAGCTGAAAAGGGGAGAGAAAGGAGAACGGTTAAATGCCTTCCAGAATGCACTGCAAAAGTAGGCGAACAACATCTGAAAAGTCCCCGGTTCAGCTGCTCGGTTTGGTGCAGAAGACAAATATGTGTACGTGTGTTTACGTTACCGTCAGACATACACCAGCAAACAAAGTCCTCCCCTGCTGGGAGCTCTAAGAGAAGCTCTGTACCGATCCGTTACATCTCCCCCTGTTTCAGCATCAAGAGAGAACTCCAGCTCTCAAATGCATTTAGGAGTCGTTCATGAAAGAGAGAGATTAAAACACAGCAATGTATAATTTACAGTGCTGAACTACAGCTGATGCTATAGCAGCACGCTGAAGGCGAGACCTAAAGAATGCATGGGAGCACTGAAGGCTAAAGCTGCTCAGCATGTTTCTTCCCACTATTGCTTATGTTTTCCCATCTGCTGTTCGGAACTCAAATGAAATGATGGTGAGGCAGAAACAGGCCAAGTAATAACTGCTGCGTGACAGCACCGACCACCGAGGGCAGCACAGATTAACAGCCTGTCCTGCCTGGGTGCTTCTGGAACATAGAGAAAGCAGATTTCGAAATAATAATATTTGAGTGGGAAGAGACCTCTTAGAGGTCTTCTGCTCCAACCCCTTTGCTCACAGAAGTGCTCCAGCACGACCTGGCCAGCCTTGTTGGCTCCCATCACTGTTCTGTTGAGCTTCAGGCTACTTTAGATGTACGTATGCATTTTCCTGTACTGACAGTGGCTTTGTGAATAACTCAAACTGCAGGTGGGAAACTCCTAAAGGTCCTTCTACACTGAATAATATTCAAATGGATATAAAAGTGAGAGGAAAAGAAAGGAATTCCTGAAACTGGGCCTAACAGCAGAGAAGGCAGGGAAGATACAGGAGATAACGGCGCAGTTCTCAACTGTTCAGCTGCTCATCGTGCCACAAAAAGACAACACAAAAAATAACTTTACGTCCTATAAAATGAAATAGAATTAAAATAGGAATGAAATTTTGGGAAAGCTGATGCAGATCAAACGAGGACTAATTACAACATTTAGCAGATCCAGGCAAAGATGCACTTAGCTGCTATCCAGGGCAGTACCGCATCATTTAGCAAACGAACTGCCAGACAGCAAAACAGAGCATCAGCAGCAACAGGTGTCTGTCTGTGTAAGGATCCGACTGCCCACGGAAGACCGTGGTGCTCAAAGCCAGAGCAGTACTCTGAATTGTGCCACACTGTCTGAAGTGAGAACTGAAGCCATGGATTGTAATTTTTGGTGACCATGACCAAATGGCAGCCAGCGGCCAAAGCCAATTCATCACTACGTTCTTCTGTGTCTTTGATATGCCTTACTTCCTAAAATGGGAAAAACAGCAGCTGCTCCTCTCTTGTTTAGCACGTGAAGCAGACAAAGAACCATTTTTTCTCCCCAGGTAAAAACCATAATGATGAAACTGCATCTCCTTTGGCTTTGTGTATTCATATGAAACTGTGCACAGTTGTGCGTACCTCATTAGCAATGGCCAGACTACACCCAGAATGTCTTTACTGTAGCAATTAAAGTCACTTAAAAGCAGATGACTCTCAGTTGTAGAGCGTATTGGAGTTTCTTTGTGTGCTGCTTCACATTTTTTGTTCAAACAACTATCCCCATATGGCCCCTCACAGCCTATAAACTGAAATTCAAAGCCTTTTTGGCAGTAGCATTATAATCGCTGTTGAAGTGATTATAGTATGGGAGAAACCTGAGACAACCCAAGGTGAAAGAGCAAATGGACCAGTTGCTCTCGAGGCTGTTACGATTCAGGGGCAAAAATCCAAGGAATAAAGCTGACAAAAAATGAAAGACTCTCCTGAAAATCAATAAACCGAAGCATTGCAGAACCTGCTATTCTCATGCGTACCAAACGTACACTTGTTATCTGCATGTTGGGGAAATTCATGAATACAGAATATTTTGCGACGGAACCTCTCCCTGGATGCCATTATGCTGGTGTCAGCTGTGTGTGCATTTCAGAGACCAGCAAGGAAGAACCATGGCTTGGATTGCTATAAGGTACATAAGCTAACTGGGGGGCGGCTGACCAAAGGAGCAGCCCAGTTAAAATTACATTGTTGTATCTGGATCAGGAGCAATGTTTTGTACAGACAAGGCTTAAGGCAGGGACTACACAAAGTTCGTTGGCTGCTCAGCTATGCATAACCCTCAGGATTCCCCTCAGTGTGCCGTGCACAGTGCAGCCCAGGGGCTGAAAGGCAGCGATGCTCAGAGCACAGCGCTGCTGCCAGAATGCTGCCAGCCCTGTGGGGGCACCCAGGGGTGCCTTCATTAGCTGCTCCTCAGTGAGTCCCTTCGCTCCATCGCTGTGACCTACAAATCAGTAGCAGCAAAACCCCGGTGCTGAGGTCCTTCTCTTAAAAGGAAAAGCACAAAGACAGTAGGCTGGCAGCAAGAAGGGGCAGCCAGGGAGGATGAGGGGAGTAAAAGCAGCAGCACCTGCCATCGAATTGGCCAAAGGAAAAGCCAGCTCCTCTTTCAAGCAGAGAGCCCAGCATTTAAGATGGTTGCAGTAACACAACCAGCTTCATCGGCCTGCTAGCACTTCGGCTCTAGATAAAGCCAGCTAACAGAAGACACAGGAGAAGTGACTTAACTGCTGAAACGTCAGACTTTGACCAGCTGTTACAACAGGCTTCTCCTCCATGCAATGGATTACCAAAATGAAAGCAGAACTGTCACATTCTGCTGCAGCATATGACTGTACTCAGCAGTGGGGCCTTCACTCCCTTCAGTACCAAGCACGGATGGATGCGTTCTTCACTTTACATGCTTAATTCTCTGAAATATATTTAACACAGCATCGAGAATTTCTAAGAAGCTGTCCGAGCCGGCCTTCTCACCTAAACTAATCGCAACAGAGAACCCCCCAGGACGCTCAGTGCTCGGAAAGCAGAGAAAAGCCAGAAAATAACCATATATTGCTAATGTAATATTGCATCCAAGAATACTCAATGCTCAAAATCTTCAGCTATGATTCTAACAGCAACGTATACAGAAAGAAAACATCTTTTGTCTCACGGCAGAAATCTAGCTGGACCTTTCTTCTTTTTTGCAGGGGGCGAAGAGGAGGGAGCTGTTCTTATGTTGTACTTGAACCATATGCTTTACAATTGGGAACCCCTGCAGCAGAGCAATTAAACGTCAGCTTTTCCTACAGCCAAACAAAAATGCTAAATAATAATTAAAAAAAAGATGTAAAACTGGCACTTAAGTAAATATTTGCTTGGAACCGAACCTGCTTGCTTTACTGACAAAGCACACACCTTCTTCCCCTTTGTGCACCTGTTAAAACACAAACGGGCAACGACAGTCGGGCAGAGTCTGTCACAGTTACGCTACATTCCCATTACAGCCTCTTGCTGATGGGAGCAAGCTGGTGGGAGCACAGCTCGCCTTCCAAATCTCAACTGCGTAGCACATGGCTAGCACATGTAAGAATAGCTCTTGTTCATACTGCGTATCTGACAGCAAAACCATTAGTAAGTAAACATGAAAATCGACCTACATGTTTTAAAAGAAAAGCTCGTTTGAAGTTGACATATTATATAAATGATGTCATCCAAACATGATTTTGCATAGGAGAGGCCCCTTGGCAGGAGACGCGGAGCAGTCTGGGCGCCGTGCTTTCACTGTACTGTGACTCCCGCCTGACACACGAGCACAGCACTTCCTTATCTGCACGTTTCTGCAAGGATTCTTTTTCCTAAATCGGAGCTGGTAATTACAGAATTACAGACATCGGAGCTGTGACAGGGCCAGGACAGCTCAGCAGTTCTGCCCCGTAGCCAAACGCAGGATGAATTTAACTAACCCCGGCCTGACAGAGGTTAACCTCGCTTGTTCCCAAAAGCTTGCAATTACAGAAGCTATGCAGCTCTCAAAACAACATCAAGGATTTTGCTGCTATATTCTAAATCAATTCTAGAGCGTAAACTTAACTCTGTCTTGTAATTTTAACTACAACTTCTTCTCTTGCTTGCATTTAAACGGGAATATTTCCCCTTTGTCAGTTCACCTGTCAGGTGTTTGCAGACTTCCAGTCCCAGCAGGCTTTTCTTCTACCTCTGCCAAAATCGTTGACATAGAAACTGCACTACAGCTGTTCAAAATGTGCCCAGTCCTGGCTTTGAAAATAACACCTCAAATGTGGCTCAAATTAATTCCACAAAACCATTTGTCTTCATCCGTTGGAAGAGCAAAGCCTGAATTTAAAACAGAGGATCCTGATCTGTTCCTTGCTCCAACTTACACCTGAATCCTTTCTCGTTATCGTTATCCCTCTGGGTCACAGTAGGTAGATAAGTTTTTAGCACTGTGCGTTTGCAGACCACGCCGGGGGGTTATGCAGGCATGCTAGACAATCCCTTACTCCCTTTTGTCTCCCTCCTTGACGTGCAGGGTGGCTCAGGTCTTCTAACGTGCAGAACGTGTCATCAATCACACTCCCTTTCTGTGCTGCTGCTTATCCTACTCTACACCAAGAGCACAGGGATGCTTTTTCTTTATTAGCCATGGATCCGAGTTCCCCTCAGCAGTCAGCGCCTGGCAGTGAGCCACCCCGTGCTGCACGGCCACCCAGAGACTTTGTTCCACAACTGCTGGATCTGATGCCAAGAACCAAACTGCAGGAAAAGCACGGTCACAGTCAGCAAGCCGTTGTCTCCACTGCCACACCAGGGAGCTGCTATCTTTCCTTGTGTTCACACACGGGCAGTTGTGTCACGGTAATTAAAAATATATACGTATAAATTAAAGTACAGTATGAATTAGTACACATCTCTCAGATATTACAGAAGGAAGACTGAGATGTTTGGGTAACTCAGAGGATAACCACAAGCTACTCCCAGGCTCTAACAACTGAAAAGCAAAAGCAGTCACCAAGGAGATGTCTGATTTGGGGAAGAACCGCTGCACTGCTGCTCTGTGAGTTTTGCAAGACCCCATGGAAGTTACCAGAAACAGCTCTTACCAGTGACACTTGAAGAAAGATGAGCTCAAACTGGAAGAGGTGAAAGAAACGCCAGTAAGATGAGCCCGGAATAGGAAAAGCATCTTACGTGAGGATCTGCTTTTATCCAGTTAAATGGCCATTCTATAAACACACAGCATAAGGCCACGCTAAGGAAATTCAACTAAAATACTACGTTACCAAGAACAGAAATAGAGGCATTTTAAACTTCAAGTAAGAATTTGTCATTATGATTACCACGGCCACGTATCCAAGCAGAGCTTCTTCCCACAACAGATCATGAAGAATTTGAGCTGCACACTTGCAGCCACATCTCACAAGCTTGGATCTGCCAACTCATCCTGACAGCTGCTCCAAAGCAGCCAAGAGTGCAGGCCTCTGCCTGGCCTGCTGATGAATGCGGGTGATCCCTGAGCAACCCAGCCACGTCAGAAGCCTTAGGGAAGTTACTTACATGAAGAGACCTCTTTGGTTATTGATAGCTTACTTTATCTGCAGGGATAACTGCACCATACTGCTGCCGAGTATAGCCTGACTATATCACCATCAGGTATCTCACCATACCGATACTTCAAAGAAATAAAGAAAAAACACAGACCTCACGTAAGCATAGCCTAAACTGCCAAAAGCCAGTAATGAGGCACAAAGCTATTCCTTCCTACTGCACTTGTAAAGTACCGTATTATTCTCAGTATTATTCTCCCAGTTCTACTTATGTTATCATATCTAAGCCAACGCGCCAAGTTCCTCTCCTCTCCTTCAGGTTCCCTATGACCTTTCTATTTATACCCTTAAAAAGTAAACTGAAAGTAAGAACAGAAAAATAAAGCATCGCAGCCTTTAACCACTATAATCTCTGTGCTGTAAGATCACTTTCAAGTTTGCTTTTAAATCATATACTTTTACCAAATAGCTTAAGGCACAAAACGCTGCCATCTTCATTCCCCTCTTAGGTGGCTTTTTCCTTCTGAGACTCCAGCTGAGAGGACTGCTCTGCTTTGTCTACATTATACCCCATAGAACAGACATGGGGGCAGATGAGAACGCCACCAAGGATGTGCCACTGCTTGTTTTCATAATTCACGCTCACATTGTACCCTGACAACTGCAGCAAAGGCTCACAGACGACAAACTGAGATCAGTGTCAGGCCTCGGGAACACTGACCAGTTAACTCCAGGAGAGCTGGCGTGAAACAAGCCTGGCAGCCAACAAAACAACTCTATTTCCATTAGTGATCTTTCTTAAACCTGGGAAAGCTTAGAAGCTTCACCCTCACTCCCCAAAAAACATTCTCCTACACAGCGATAAGAAATAAGCCTTGCACAGCTGACCTAAATTCAGTGCATCCCCAACACCCCACTGGTGAGGAAGCTGCCAGTTCTGTAGGATTCAGATAATGAAATATTCAGATAGCCAAAGATAACGCTGTCTAAAAGAAAAGTACAACCAGGGATGATTACCTTATTTAAGCGTTGGCATAAAATTACAACTCTGATTAGAAAAACACCAAGTATGCGTTCAATTTCCTGTAGAACTCCAGAGAAACACAGGTATTTCACATTTGGTCCCACCTTCACTCATTGAACACTCAGGCTTTCCAAAACATCAAAGAAATCTTTATATGTTTTGGTATGAAATGGCTTAAGATGAAGTAGCTTTAACTAACACTGAAGATATTCAAAGGAAAAACATTCTTGTGTTACAGACTCATCACTACCTGCCTTATTTCTTCCCCGAATGGAAGCATCACGCATAGACAACCATACTGAGGAATTTCCTTAAAGGCATCCTCTGCTTATTGTATCAAGCTGATAGAAAGCTAACAGTCTTTGTGTTGCTGTTCCTCCTCTCCATACTCAGTCTGTTAGAAACAGCTGCACAGTTACAAATGCACTTTCCTGGCACTTCACAAGCAAGCTCTGATGAGTTCCCTGATAAATCATTTACACTGTGCAGGTAATTCAGAAAGGGCAGACATGTCCTGAACTGTAAGGACAGGAGTCCACGCTCACGCTATGGCACTGCTGGGCTCAGGCGTGCACATAAGAATGCAGTGTTTTGCAGCTAAGGCAAAGCTTAGCACTGCACAAGTCTTCAAAGCTAATCCACACGCAGCGCCCATGCTGTGACCATCAAGGCTACTTAATGGCACAACCAGGCTGCACATTAAGCCCAACATTTTCCCCACTATGGACTCAATCTAGAATTGCAGCTTCTTCAGAGCAAAAAGAAGAATCACGGACCCACGAATAGGGTATTTTCAATGGAACATAACAGGGCTTTGTGATGAAAGAAATACTCTGCTGGGTTTGGGACACGTTAAGCCAGCAGTGATGATGTACTTCACATTTAGTACAAACTATGAAACTTAAGAAAGACTTCATAAAAGACTAATCAGCTACAAACCACAACTCAGAGTCATTAAAGGCCTTTCATAACATTCTTTTGAACATAAAGCAATCGAAAGAAACCCCTCATAGCTGTTGCTCTTCAACCTCGGCAGCCAACATGTTAAGTTCCAACTACGTACGCTCTAGCACTGTGCTACCTTTATAGAAATTAAAAGAATACAAAGCTTCCAAGTACTTTAAATAAGAAAATAACAACGTACACATCAATGCTACTGCTACTCCACCCAGAACAACTCACAAGCAGTTTGCTGCAGACTCTAAACCTCAAGAAACCGTGCAGACATCTAAACCACGTTGGATGGGTTCTTGGCTCCAAAAAGCACTCTGCTTTATAACAAAGTAAGGCTTATTTACTTCAATAGAGAAACTGTTTCTGTTTGCAGGAAAGAATACATTGAAGTGAAACAGGATTTTTTTTTTTTTCTCCATACTATGAAATTTATTGTGTGTTTATCCCATTCAAAAAGCATTGACCAGTTTGGTTTGATTTGGGTTTTTCTGGTAGCTATTAGAAGCTCAAGGAAGAGCTGACACAATTGGAAGCTTAACTATCACCTAACAGAGCTCCGCAGATACTTGGGAGGCAATGCTAACAGCCGTGGACTCAACACTTTGGAGTTCACGTAGTTCTGTGGGCACAGCAGAGTAATTTGAAAAGGTTAAAGAAACCGAATGCTTTGGAAAGACCAGACAGTATCGTGAATATTCAAAATTTAATCTTCAGTTTACCAGATTTTAAGGGTTTGATGATTAAATCCTCACCCCCGTTTTCATGTCTGCTCAAAATGTAATTGCAGCCTAAGCTGAGAATTGTACATCTCTCATGGTTGCCTACGTGGGCAATTATGGAAAAAAAAACCAGGATGAAAACTGCTCTGGGATGAACACTGACAGATTCTTCACAACACATTGCAAGGCTCAAACAGCAGTGGGTTGGAAAAGAGAGAGCAATACGTACGGTCAGCTGAGGACCAAAACTAGAGGGAAAAATGTACCCTCAATTGCATGAAAGTGCCCAGCATGGAACAACAGACATGCAAGGAAAGCTGAAGTAACAGCGGAGCAGGTCTGCTTAGTCTCTGATAGATGGAGAAAACCAAAAACATTTCCCCACTGTACAAATGACATCCAGTTGTTATTCAATATATGGAACAAAATCTAATTAGGGGGGGAAAAAAACTGATAACTTTCCAGAAAGCCCTGTACAGAGCTGGTTTTGTAACAAAGGGGAGCCATAATTGCTTCATCTCCAAATTAAGACTGAAGTATACCAACAGTACTTTACCAGCACTTATCTTTAAGAATGAGCAAAAAAAGGACAATTTGATTTTAAAAGGGTGTCCTCTAAATCCAGCATAGATATCAAATACTCTAACATCCTAGATTTTTTTTTTCAAAGCTTTTTGAGAAACACACACAAATAATTGAGATTTAGTCAATTTTATTTACAGTTTGTTTGTACATTTCAGAGCATTACACAATTACATAATTCTCATTTTCTGACCTGCAAACAGATACCTTAAACGGAAATATTTAAAAAAAAAAAAATGAAGTTAGATACATCCAAAATGCAACAATTACACATCTGACAATTCACAAAGTGTAATTAACTAGGACGTATCCTAAGAATTTAGGAACAACCAGTCAGGAGAAAATCTGACCAAATTTCATCAGTCAATTATTTACACATTCAAAACAAAGCCTCTCTTAATCTAAAACTCCAGGCAAATGGCCTGAAAGACTTCTTCAGGAAGAAAGACCAGAAGTTCTGATTCACACCTATGCAGCATTAACAGCCCTTGATCCCAAACACTGAGCAATTTCTCAGCTTTGTCTTAGAGCTACAGGCATCACTCTCAGCTTCTCAGACCCTGAAGTGTTAATATTTGTGCCCCCATGTGCATAGAAAGGCTGAGTGTTTAAGAAGTGGTCGCTAAGATAAAACCCCATTTAATCTGGTCTTTAATTTTGTAATTTTTCTTCCTTAAAAACTTCAGCACATCTTCTAATGCCATTTAAACCGGCCTTCGTGGATTGGGGCACGCCTCTAAGGTGTTCACGCGTGCACTGAACCAATTTGCACCGGCCAGACTAAATACATCAGAAAGTATTTGAAATCATGTTTAAAGACCATTTAGACAAGGCTTACGTTTCTACACTTCCCTGATGGGCCACCTAAGAAAAGAAAAATAAAATATCACAGCTACTACTTTCACCCCTTGTGTCAACCCTTTGCCACACAGCAACTAGGTACATACTGGGTAGAAACTACTACAAAATTCCCTGCAAATAAGCTGCCTTTCAGCTGAGGCTATGGCTCCTATGCATTGGGTGTTTGAGGAGTTTTTTTTTTTTTCTTTAAAAAAAATTCTCGCTTGAAAAATACTGGAATTCTCACTTTAGGCTAATTTTGATTGCATGTTCAATTTGTTTTACTTCCATGAAACCGCTACAAATGGAACAACTTTAGTATAAAAAGAGCATCCAACCGACTGCAACTTCTGCCTCGGCAAGTCCTTCATGGTAGTCCTCTAACTAGGCTATGAATTTCATGGAGCCTCCAGATTTCTTGCCTACCTTACTCTCCATGTTCACGTTTCAAACTGTGTCAGCAGGGCCCGAACTTCGGGAGTCAGCTGCTTAGCAGCCTTAGCTGCCTCTGTGACGGCCTTGCGGTAAAGACCCTTTCTCTTCTTATTAAAGCGCGACTGGAAGTTCTCTAAAAAGGGGGATAGTTGTGAAAGAGCAAGAATAGACGTTGTTGGGGACCCAAACCATGATATACAAGCCTCCTGGCGAACTAAAAGACCGTTATCTTTCCGGCTCACAGTTATGGTCAGGATACGGGCTGGCCACCAAGGGAAGCCATAAATTTTGGCCCAAACAATGTCCCCTACACATATGGTCCTGCCATCTGGTGTAACGCATTTAGAGACTTTTTTGGAAAAGACTTTCATTTTCAAGGAATTACTGAGCTTTTTCTCTTCCTTTGAAGAGGAGGAGGAGGAGGAAGGTGCATGCATGCTGCCTGGAGGAAAATCAAAGCTTTCAGTAGAGCTACACTCAGAGTTGGTAGATTTCAAATCATCTGTGCTATCACTACTACAAACTGATGCACTGGAAGAGTCAGATTTCTTTTGATTAAGGGTCATGTAAACCGTTATATTGCTTTTGCTGCCTCTCTTGCCCAATGTCTGGTGTTCATCCTGATCAACAGTTACATGCACTTCACTCGTGTCCTGAACCTCACTGCTGGCCTCTTCAGGGCCTTTTGAGGGGCTCTGATTTTCTGAAGGGGCCTCACCTGCTGAGCGGGTGGAGGAGCAGCGAGACTGCGGCTTAGTTGCCATCTTGCCACTCCGTATTTTCTCAAGTCCTGTCTTGAGAGAAGAGTCATTTTCTTCATTCCGATACCTTTGTGGCTTTAAACGCAATCGGGGTGGGAGGGAACCTGAGCTGGTGTTCTGAAGACGCCGTGTGAAGTGGACCTTTGAATGTGCATTTTTGGAAGAGGAGGTTGCACTCTGCTTCTTTTGTGCCTTTTCTTTGGCCATTTTCAAGACTTCCCGAGCTTTTGCATGATCCATGTTTTTGCTCTGGAGAACTTTTTTTGTATTTAACTGCGCTTTTGACGTATTAGCTTGTGCAGTAACTTTAACTACTCTGCTTCTGCTGTGGGCAATATTCGAAACCTTGACCACAGCGTTCCTTTTCTGGCTTTCATTTTGGCTTTTTCCATCCACCTTATGGTCAGTCTTAAGTTTTTTATTCACAGTAGTCACACTTTCATTTCTTCGTTTTTTATTATCCTCGTATTTTGAAGAGTCACTTGCATTGCCACCTTTTTTTATTTCCTTTTTTTCTGCAACAACACTGTTTTTGCACTTGTCACATAAGACCTGTCGGGGTCGTAGTTTGATAGCATTCATAATAGAAGTGGGCTCCTCCCTGTACATTTTACGCTTGGGCCGCTTAATTTTCCGGGGCGGAGGCTGAGGTATTGACTGGTTATATGTGTCCCTGATAAACAAAGGAGGAGGATATGGCGCTCCCTCATGGAAGAGAGGAGGTGGTTTAGAAGTCCATAGGCTTTTAGCTAAGCTTGGTTCTGATGGCTGCGTGAGAGAAGAGTCATCAGGGACTGCAGCATTAGATTCACACTTCACCTGTGCCTCATCTTGGAATGGTTTACTTTGGAGCTGCATGGCTTCAGGTTTATCCTTGTATTCCCTTTTAGGAAATATGGTCACAGGGATTCCATGGGGTCCAAACCTTCAAGAGAAAGAAAAAAACATTAAAGGTTTTGAGGGATCTTTTGCTGTATTTATTAAAAAGCATTTTAAAAGCCATCCACGTAACTACCATTCAAAAATCATGAGTTCTGGACAAAACTGAAACATTATACCAAGTCTTAGGCTAAGTTCTGAAAAAGCAAAACACCAAAACCAAGTCAGCATACAACACAAAAAACACAACTTCACTTACATGAGTTCCTATTGTGTCAACAACAACCCTTGAAAATACATCCAAACATACTGCCTAGGACAGCATTTGTCCTTCTAGAAAACACTAATAAACACAAAGTTCATACTCAGCGAGTTACTCCACCAATTCCAAATCTACACAAGATAGATTCCCACACCAATTCCATTTATATGAGCAAGGAAGGCATTTTGAGTAACTTTTACAGAATTCTTCAGTTTGTGGCATAGCACAAAAGCCTGAACTTATGTTAGATTTCAGCCAAATACACAACATGTAAATACTGGCATTCAACAGCACTGGTATTCTTCACATCAACATCCACAGAAGATTACTCCTTGACCACTTGATGCATTACAGCCTAAAACTTTGAGCTTGGGTTCCTTCTGGCAAAACTATCCTTATAATTTCAATACAGTTCAAATAATTCCCCCTCTGTTCTGCAAACAAACTATTTTAAAACACTGTCTACTTTTCTGCAAGCAGCTCTAGGTGTTCTAAGATCTCTAATGCCCTGTTCGACAAGCATGAAACTCCAATAAGTCTTACACATTAGTTTAACTTCCCTATAGTAAGAGAAGTAGCATGTTGTTCAAGAGTTGTTCAACCGATACCTTCTGCAATGTTATGCTAAGGGAAACATCATCAGTTTACAATGCTTATCTTCTCCTGGGAGAAAAATTAAATACATTCATACCTCATCAATATATCTTTCAATCTACTGAATGCAAAGGGAAGGATTATAAAAGCCTGTTTAACCATTCTCATGTCCCACATTAACATCTACAATCTACAGTACCAACCTTACACAGAGCCCTCATGAGGCATTCAAACTCTCGGCCCAACTCCAGCTCCAACACATACAGATGTGTTTGCCTTACATTAGGCTATATTTGAATAGTTTAGCTTACTGCAGTAAGAACACGATAGACAAGGTTGCAATTCAAACATTAAATCACCCATTTCAAATCACCAAACACACACCGTTTGTATTTATCTCACATGACCTGAGAATGAAGTAATTAACCAAGATCTGTCCTCAGGTTAACACTAGTTCACATTGCTGTGCAGGTGTTTAACTGCAACATCTGAACTGAAATTTATTTGTCATCTATGGTTGCTGCTAAACTGAAGGTAAATACTGAGTGGTGATCTATCTCCCATTCACGTTCCTGCAATAAGCATGCAGTTTAGACAAGTACCTACAGGCTGGCTTCTTATTTTTTTTTTCAATACAAACTTGGAAAAAATGTCATAACATGTTAGAGTATTCTTTACACCATCACAAGCAA
The DNA here is from genome assembly GCA_002909625.1 of Bambusicola thoracicus. Lineage (NCBI taxonomy): Eukaryota > Metazoa > Chordata > Aves > Galliformes > Phasianidae > Bambusicola > Bambusicola thoracicus. The sequence goes on along the minus strand of PPHD01002514.1, from coordinate 1,635 downwards.
AAGCCTTCAATTATTTGTCCTTCTACTTATCTGTTAAGCCTCTTTTCGTATTTTCAAGTTGTAACTGAAACAAGCAATCCATCCGAAACTAAGTTATCCATCCCATTTGCACTTCATTATACCCAGTCAAGTGACAACTCAACCAATTTTGTCATCATAAAAAGGTGAAGTTGTATACTTGACAATTTACAGCTAGGAAGCATCTAGTGCTGTTGTTACCTTCCCCCAAGATACTATAACATCCATACCTTTGAAACCAGGAGCTCAGGCAAAGCCTGGTCTACTAGCTGCTGGAGCACTGTTCTGTCTTCATACACAGGGTGACAAGTGCCCTGTGCCACAAATACCTTACTACCCCACAGAAGTTCATTTCTTACAGTTGAACCCACTCCAGTTGGACTCCAGATGTCCTCCCTGAGATGAAAATCAAAACTAAATGCAGCCTGCTGCGCTACTGAGAGCTACAGCGAATTACGAGCATTTAAGTGTGGATCTGTGCATCCCTCCAGCCTGCAGTCCGGTGTTAATTCAGAAGATGCTCATTACTAACTTCTAAGCTCCCTAAAGCCTCAGAGGTCCACCAAGTGTCAAGAAGTCACTTTTTCACAAACACTGTTCCTTTCACTAAGGAGGACAAATAATCTGCTCAGATCTGAGTAGGATTTACAAACAAACACACACCACCTGTCAGCTGACAGCAATAAAGCTACCAACATTTTCAGTGTTACTTGCACTAAGAGCTTTGGTTTTGTGTACAGCAAGAAGCTCTGGATCCCATCGTTCATCCCCTGATGAAGATTTACAAGAGCTGGGAAAGCAGTTAATTTAGTTTAGGAGTTGAGAACAAGAACCCCTAGATGGGACAAGAACTGCTATACAAATCTCAATCCCAATTGCACATCAGGAACACAACTGACACCATGAAGCCATTTAAGACCACGACTGCACCTTAGACCATCTTCTCCTTCAAGAAGCTCCATAATATTTAGTCCAAAAAGCTGAGAAATAGGATCGCTGATGTGGATATCTTAACATATAAGATGCAAATCTACTTCATTAAGGCACAAAACCATTCATACTGAATTCCTGAGGCTACCGTCCGTCTCACAAAAGGTAATGCTTTAATGAATGAGCTGGAATTTGCTGACCCTATCTACCGAAAAATTAATGAGTTGTAAGACCCCAGACCACTCACTGATGTCTAGTGCCAGTTATGCAAGAGCAAATAGAAATGTGATTTGTGAAAATTGCATGTCAACACATAAAGACATGACATGCAAAGATGCACCTCACGTTCAGTACAAAATAAACTGGGCATGCTCAGAGACTGATTATTACTTCCAACAGCTGAATGCCTTTTTTTTTTTTTTTTTTTGCCCCATCCAACAGCAGGTTATGCCCACATTCTGTTTCTATGATTGTTGGCTCCTCCTTGGTGAAGTTTGGTAAAGTTCTCCAGCTGCCTAACTTGGAAGAATTATATGCAAATTTAAAAGAAAATGAGCAGAAAGATTTAGGAAACAAACAGTAAGTGGTACAGAACGGAGTACAAAGATGGAAAGAAGAACAAGGTGATAAGCACTAAGAGAAAGCTGACAGTGGCATATCTTCTCAACAGAAGAAGGAGAATGAATA